>JAFBJS010001793.1:26171-76227 GCA_016785265.1 Paraplagusia blochii
ACTGTCCCTCCTCTGAACATGTCCAAACCATCTCAATCTGTCTTCTCTAGCTTTTTCTCCAAACCTTCCTGTCTGTGTTGTCCCTCTAATGTCCTCCTTCCTGATCCTGTCCATCCTTGTCTCTCCTAAAGAGAATCTCCATCTACCTCCTTCACTGCGTCCATAAATCTCCTCTTTGTCCTCTCCCTGATTGCTCCATTGATGATACTAAATATCGTTGAAATCAAAGTAATTTTCTTTTTCCATTTTTGAAAATTCCCGGTGTTCAGTTAGAGATAGCTTTGTCTAATTTTTGTCATTCATTCAGTATTTATCTACCACCAGGTTGCAGGTAAGATGTGTATAAGAGACAGGTGTTGGGCAAGTTACTTTAAAAAAGTAACTTATTACTTTACTAGTTACTACTCTGAAAAAGTAACTAGTTACATTACTAGTTACTAAATTATAAAAGTAACTAATAACTAGTTGTACTGTGTGGTACAATTAAAAACAAAATAAATGTTTAGACATTTTGATAGGCATCTTTATTGTTACTTCAACTTGCCGTCGTTTTGCCTGTGAGTGTGTGCTGCTGTACTACCGCGATGTGTGTGTGACTGTTTATTTCCTTATAAGGCAAGAAGACCTGCCCAGGACTCTTTCTGATTGGCTTTGCCTGAAACGTTAACCTATGTCAACCAATCATCGCTCCTTTTCAACGCATCGGTTCAGTTAGTGTGCACGGCCGTCTTTCACTCATGACTGTGAGAGTTACCACACACACACTGACGGGCAGCAGACAGGCTGCGCTGCCACACAGTGGCCGGGAGAAACCGTCCATTTGGACCACAGATAGTAACGAGTAACGAGCCCCTTTATACCACAATAACAATAATGGCGTTACTGAATGGGAAAAGTAACACGTTACGTTATTAGTTACCAAGAAAAGTAGTTTCATTACGTAACGGCGTTATATAAGTAACCCGTTGCTCCCAACACTGCACATTACCCATAATGCACTACATTATACAGGTTTATTGGGGGAGACCATGCACTCTTTAGTTCCAGGAAAGTTTCTGCTTAAACCCACGCTGGTCTTGTGTGTGTCTTTATGACAGGACATAACACAGAAGGAAGAACAAAACCGATGTGGCTTCCTACTATCACAAAATGACATGATACTATCATGAAATAACCTGATACGTATCACAAAATAACAAAACTTATCACAAAATGATTTTATTTTCCTAAGTGTGGCAGCAATACACTTATGTAGAGAACAGTTCAACCAAGTTAAGAAGAAAAAATATATATTTTGTTTCCTCAAGTTTAGGAAAAGATGCAAAGTTTGAAAAATGAGGCAGCAGCCAAGAAACCTTGGTTAAATGGTGTTCAGCCATCACAGGTGTCAACATGTCAGCAGGAAGTTCTGTCCACACACTTTGTCTCACCCACAGCTGTGACCAGGGTTTTAATGAGCCCTCCCCCTCTCTCTCTGTCTCTCTAAGTCTCTCTGTTGTGCTGAGCCACGATCACCCACAAACTGCCACAGGTGGAGTCACATTTGTGGCTCTCACTCAGTCGTTGGTGGTTTGAATCATCATGACAGCAGAATGGCCTATTTCAGGGACATTTTGACAGGACAAATGAAGGGAAAAGGGATCGTCAAAAAGAAAATAAAAAAATATATCGTTTTCATCTACTTTTGTGAAACGTTTGTCTGTAAAACGTGAAAATAAACTCTGTCAATTTTTCCGACAACGCAGGATTAAACAGCCGACAGTAAGAGCAAATTCACGATCGAGACAATGAAGGAAGTAAATTGGTCTCAAGATATCGAAAGAAAATCCAATGATGAATCTCCCGAGAGTTGAAGCCAACAAAAGAAAATCACTGACCACACCCTCTGTTGAACAGCAAAAA
Organism: Paraplagusia blochii; assembly: GCA_016785265.1. Taxonomy (NCBI): domain Eukaryota; kingdom Metazoa; phylum Chordata; class Actinopteri; order Pleuronectiformes; family Cynoglossidae; genus Paraplagusia; species Paraplagusia blochii. The sequence goes on from JAFBJS010001793.1 coordinate 28,074, forward strand.
CAATAGATCTGGATCGTTCCAGACTAAACGGCCACATATTGACTACAGCCGGCCTTAAATCTTCTGGAGGTTTGAAGAAGCACGTGCGGCCGGGGCAGAAGCAGCAGTGAGACCTATCATCTCAGACTTGATTCCTGCTGCTCAGATTTACAGCTGAGCCTCCATTGATTTTCCACGGCCTCAGCAGCCAAGCAGTGTGTTTTAATAAATCTTATGACTCAATTGAACAAGTGTAGCCCAAGTTACACGCTGGTCAATGTGTCAGCTTGATTCCAAACCTGCAGTTCAGGGAAAAAAGAATCTCATACTTTTATCATAGATCATTTTGAAGCAAGGCCTGAATAATGTAATAATTCTACCATGACTTCGTTTCAGGATAAACAAAGAGAATAATGTACGTCAACATCTGGCAGTGTTACTCATTGCTGTGCTGTTGGCGTATTTAGCCCTGACGTGACTTCAGTGTGACTTCTAAATATGCGATGACGCTCAGTTCATCTGCGATAAAACATTAAAATGTGCTGCAAACAAAGAGGGATTTCTTATTCCTGCCAGATGGGACGTGACAGGCAGGTGATTGAACACGCAAGGATGCTGATCATACTAAACAACAACAACAAAAATCGCAGATAAGGTTGGAAGGGTTTTTTTTTTCTTGTGGTAAAACAGAAACTGAATTTTTTATTAACCTTTGGTTGAATCCCAAATTCTAAAAACTCTAAAATAAAAGTTTTCTGTATCAGCTGATGTTGTAGAAAGCGTGCTGTAAAAATAAGCAGACCAGGACAAAAGTGTCCATCTAGTAGACTCCAAAATTGTCCACCATTCTGTTTATGATAACTGATTCTTCAACACACTGACACCAGGATAGTTGACTCAATCTCACCGTCTTACTCTTGGTATACGCCCATTTATCCTGTGTCTGCTATCGGCTTCACCGTAGAGCCTACTGAACCTAACAATGCAAATGTAAATGTAAAGAAGCTTTGAACCCTCCAATCTCCTTTATCAGTTGACTGGCAAAAGGACACAAAGCCTTTAGAAATCAGAATTTGTAATAAATAGAGAAGGAGTTGTCTGTAGTTAAACCAAGAAACTGCTGCTGTAGTTTCTAACACCTGGCCTTAAATCTCACAATATCAGAAAAATACAAATTTTGTCACCCAGTTAATTAATTAAACTCAAGTCAACAAACCTAATAAGCAAAGATATTGTTTACATAGTGTTTTATCAATGTGCTCAAAATTTCTCTACAAATACAATACAACTTTAGTTGTTCCTGACTTAATGCCTCTGTGCATTGAATCGACACATGCCGAGTTTCCTGCATCTGGTTAAGGAACCAAACTGGGGTAATGGGGGGTTCCAGGTTTGAATCCACCAGCTGCCAGGTTACTGCCTGGGGTGCAATGAGCAGGGCATCGTCCCTGCTCACTGCTCGCTCAAAGCTGCTCACTGTTTACTTTGGTGATGGGTTTAATACAGAGGTCATATTATTTATATGCAGTGATGAGTCTCCCAATGTCAAGGAGTTTTTGATAAAATATTTAATCTCTTACCAAAATTTGCGGTCAAGTCAAAAGAGGTAGTTTGGGGTCAAAACATTTTTTAGACATTTAGAAAAATTGTAGATCTCAATGGAATGAGGAAAAATGCTGTTTTAGTTTTGGTCAAATGATCATTATTCATCCCAGCAGAGATTTTAAAAATGTATAAACCTTGTTATGTGCAGCATGTGTTTTATGGTACACTCACGGCGAGGAAACGCACCATGCTACAGTAGCGGAGATTTCCTGCTGTGCACTGTCACACACATGGCACAGCCGCCTCATGTATTTTACATCTGCCAGCAATTTCAGCGAAAACGCACCCAGCGGAGTCACATGTCTCCGTGTTGGCGGTGTCTGAGTCTCAGTATGATGAGCCCCACGGTGGAAGAGGTCCTAGACCACAACGTGTGCCAAGATGAGTGTTTTTAATTCTATGAATAACTCCGACATCTTCACACGCTGTGTGTAATTTGGCACAGGTTTCTGGACTCAATGCCTGAATCAATCCACCCGTAGATCCAGGTTTGGGGACCAGCATTTAAGAGGAGTCCACTGACCTCAACACCATCCATTTTCATCCACTTATTCATTAATAGGGGAGTGCTGAAGAGACAACAAAATTACAGGACTTTTTAATCAGTTTTCGGTCAAATGAACAGGCAATTTCTATTTCTAAAATTCCATGATGGCACGATTGATAAGAAAGCTTAGATGACTACAAACAGCCCGGCTAGCTCAGTCGGTAGAGCATGAGACTCTTAATCTCAGGGTCGTGGGTTCGAGCCCCACGTTGGGCGATATTTTGGGGCAGTGGCGGCATAGTAGTTAAGGAAGTGTAGTTGGAGCTGTAGACTAAAACGGACTTCTTCTTGGAGTTGAAAGACGTTTCATTACTCAACTGAGGAACTTCATCAGTTTCAGATGAAGTTCCATTCATGACCTGGATGAATGAGAATCTTCACAGACTTGGGGCTGTAGAGCTTTAGGTTTGAGTCTGACTAGTTTCCACTGTCCTTATTCGGCGCTTTTGGAAGGATACTCCATATGGATTAATAAAGTTCTTTTTATCTCAGTAGGTAGAACACAATGCAAAGGAGCATCCTGTGAACGATGAACTTAAGGCCGATAAACGTAGTGGGAGACAACAGGTTAACCAAGGTGCTGCGTTCAACAACCAATTATTCATGCCATTTTTGTTAGATGTATACATAAATACATACATATAAATAATTATATTAATAAATATTTAAATAACAATTACAATCATTTTAATTGAGGGCTTTTCCTTAATTTGAATTAGATTAATTTATTACGGATAATTTAAAAAAAAATTAATCTATTTTCGGCACCAGGACAAACATGTGAAGGTGAATAAAAATGGCGTTAAAAAAACCCAATGTCCCTTAATATGGTCGATATACATTAAAATACAAAAGTTCTGAAGTTCCATTTAAAAACATAATAGGAGCCAAACTAACTCGGCTGAAAGATCAATATTTAAACAGCTTTATTTATTCATCTCTGTGCCACTCTTGACTCCCAGGCCAGACTGTTGTATTTGATTTGAATTAATAAATCCCTTCATACCTTCAGAGTTACTTTAAAGTACTCTGAACTTTATAGTATGATTAAAAATACTCAGCTATTACGGTAAAAACTGAGAAATAAGTTATTGAAACACGGTCAAAGTGGCACTTCTGTTATTAAACCAACCTTTTAGTTCATCAAATATTCTATGTCTGGAGTCACAGATGAATCCATGGTTGTTTGTTTGCTCTGCATAAGGGACATTATTTCAGTGACTGAATCTCAGCTCATGGTGCAGCGAAGAGTCACCCTTTGTTTCAGCTTAAAATAGAAGAGGAACAACAATAACAAAAGAAAAACACGTTTGATCCACAAGGCACAAAGGACCCAGCAGTAAGATCAAGGAAAGCAAACATCTCTGCTGTTGTTTCTCCACTGGGTCACTTTTGTTGTATCATTAAATGCCCTGCCTTTTGTCTACGCAGCCTTTCATCAACTGCTGCTGTTTCTAAATAAACATTAGGAGAGAAGGATGATCCCGACCGATTGTAACACTGTACAAATTACTCTCAATTTAATTGTCTCATTAACAGTTTAATAGTTTTTCGCATCACTGATTCACACTGGCTCTCTTATGTGGATGCTGGCTATCTTTAGAAACACACAGCTTTTATTTTCAATCTCCATCAACAATGAGCATAATCCTAGAAACCAGCTTCAATGTCAACAAAATACCTAGACCAGTGAAAGATGTTTTTTAACCAATCCAATCCTTAGATATACTATTCCTACCACACAGATCGCACACAACACGTACAACTGAAATCTTTCACATCAAAACCCTCCCCAGTCACTACAGGTGTGCCACAAGTATCTGTCCTGGGGCCTCATCTCTTTATCGTCTACCTCCTCCCACTTCGTAAATTTAAAATCCACTTCCACTGCTACGCGGATGACAACCAGCTCTTCCCTACCACCCTACCTCACCTGTTGCCTCTCTGAAATTAAAACCTGGTTCACTGCTAATTTCCTCAAACTAAACCAAACTGAACTCCTTTTCGGCACTAACTCAATCTTATCCAAAGCTAACAGTTTATCTCTAACCATTGACAGTTCCTATCCCCTACTCCCCTCAGTTCAAGAGTCTAGGCATTATCCTCTATAGTTAACTTTCTTCCCAGTCACACATTAATAACGCCACTCACACAGCTTACTTCCATCTCCGCAATATGAACAGACTCTTCCCTTCCTTCACCCCCTACACCACTGCCGTACTTGTCCATACCCTTGTTACCTCCTGTCTTGCAACTTTCTCCTCTCTGGCCTTCCTCAAAAGTCACTACATAAACTCCAACTGGCATCATTACTGAGACCCTGACCCACCATCACATCACCCATGTCCTTCAGCACCTTCACTGGCTCCCCATACAATACTGCAACCCTTACTCTTCAGGGCTCTTCTGTTAAGGGACACTGTGGTGAAAAAAATCCTTGAGAAGGCACTACACCAACTCCTCAACGAAAGAATCCGGCAAATCAACTTCACCATTGACTCACTTAAAAGGTAAGATTGCAAAACTCCACGAGGGTTTAGGTTCAATCTTTCCTGGTGAATTACTTGGTAAAATAAACAATTTTATGGACAGAGCTCAGGAATCACAACACAACAAAAGCAAAGAACGGCAAAAACGTAAGCTTTCACTTGAACTTCAGAACTACCATGGAAAAATAAAAATACCGTTGGACAACAAGAGAACTGGGGTAAGAATTTCTCTGACATGACCCTAACCCAGCCAGAGAAAGACGTCTTAGCCAAAGGTCTCAACTTTGCCATAACCCCGACCCAGCTGCCTGTGGTGGACCTCATCACAGCAACCGAATCTGCCATCAAGAACAACAGACTGTCCAGCACTGAGGCAGAAGCACTCTGGTTAAAGGTAACAGCCACCCTGGCTAGCGCCAAAACACCACCCTCCAACATCACTCCAGAAGACAGGAAAGCACTGATCACTCCAAAGAGACCCGGATATCACCACCTTACCGGCTGATAAAGGGAGATGTACAGTCATCCTCAACACAGCTGATTATCACGGTAAGATAAATATTCTTCTTAATGAAGGTAACACATGAGACCTTGAAACGGGACCCCACCAGCGGCTACAAGAAATGGGTGATGGCCTGTTCACAAGACCTCAAAAAACACCACTGTATTACACAGAACCAATACTTAAAATTATATCCATTTGACTCCATTCAAAGCATCTATGGACTTCCTAAAGTACATAGGATGGGGGGCGCTCTTAGGCCCATAATCAGCAGTATCAATTCGGTCACATATAATATAGCCAAACAGCTGTCCAATATTTTGTCACTGCTGGTTGGTAACACTCCACATCACATTAGAAACTCACTAGATTTTGCTGAAAAAGTCAAAGGACTGAAACTGGAACCAGATGAAACAATGGTTTCTTTTGATGTCACTTCACTTTTCACTTGCATTCCTACATCCGAGGCAGTTAAAATGACAAGAAAACGCCTACTAGCAGACACCACCTTAGCTGACAGAACGGCCTTAAGCCCTGACCAGCTTTGCACACTCTTGGAACTCTGTCTAACCACCACCTACTTTCAGTTTAACAATAATTTTTACAGACAAAAACAAGGGTGTGCCATGGGGTCTCCAGTATCTCCCATTGTAGCTAACCTCTACGTGGAGGAAGTAGAACAAGAGGCACTAGCCTCCTACAGTGGCGTTGCGCCATCACACTGGTACAGATACGTAGATGGCACATGGAATCAAAACCAAAACAGTTGAATTGAAATCTTTCTCTGGAGACTTAAACACAATTAATGAGTTCATAAAATTCACTAGGGAAGATGTTAAGGGAGACATGCTGACTTTCCTGGACTGTGCAGTGCACATAAAGGAAAACAGAACCCGTTTCATTGATGTCTACAGGAAACCAACACACACCAATCAGTACCTACATTTTGACTCACATCATCCATTACAACATAATCTGGGAGTGATCAGACCATAGAGACAGACACATCCCTTCACAAGAGGATGCCAAGGCTAAGGAGCAAGCTCACGTTAGAGGGGCCCTAAGCACCTGCGGCTACCCCAACTGGGCTTTTTCAAAGCCACCAAAACAAACATAACAAGAAGGACAACGAAAACAGAGTAACTTCGTTATTCCATATGTTGCCGGGACCTCTGAGAAACTTAGAAGAATCTTTAAGGATTACCAAATTCCAGTCTACTTCAAACCTACCAACACTCTTAGACAGAAACTAGTCCACCCAAAAGACAAAATACCTCATTGCCAACAGAGCAGTGCTGTATATGCTGCCCTGGACTGCCCTGACGTCTACATTGGTGAAACTAAACAACCACTGTACAAACGTATGCAACAACACAGAAGACCCAACTCATCAGGACAGGACTCTGTGGTTCATTTACACCTGGAAGAGATGGGACACAGTTTGAAGGATGAAGATGTCCAAACAGATCATTTGAATGAGTTAAGGAAGCCATCTACATCAACCTGGAGAAACCTTCTCAACAGAGGGGGAGGAATAAGACACAATCTTTCATCCACTTATAAAGTTGTTTTGAATTCTCTGCCCAGAAAATTCCCTTGTGATCGGACCAGGGCTCCATCACAAAGAAGAGAAACAATTGATAACAACACTACCCCCCACTCCTCCATTCATACCTCAACACACAGCTCGTCTCGTACAGGGTGTGACACATCACCCTGTAACCCCACCTCCCTCTTTATAGCCTTTTGTTCTACAACAACCCCGCTTTCACAGGTTTGCAGCATCGTTTGAGGTTAAATACCAGGTCTCTCCTGTAGTCTGTTAGAACTTAAGAAGCCTCTTGGATGAGAGGTGAAACGTCTTCAAGAAACCAACTATGTCCAGTTGCTTTTGAAGTAACTAATTTTGGATTGAATTACCTGGATGATGAGAATCTACACAGACATGCATCCCTTACAAACCCCTCCTGTTTCCATACATTCATTCACATTCCATTCACAACCTCACTCCTCTACTTCTGAACGTCACCATCCCTACTCGGTCTCTGAGATCCTCCACCTCACGGTGCCACCTGCCCACCTCAGCACCTTTCAGTCGCTGTGCTCCGCAGCCCTGGAACGTCCTCCCACCTGACCTCCGATACACTGACTCTCTCCCCACCTTTAAATCCATTCTTAACTCACCTGTTCCCCTCTGCCTTCTCACTCTAACTTCTCTTTCTTGACCGTTTTTTTATCTTGTTTTATTTATTGATTTTATATCCTGTTTTGCAGCCTGTTTGTTTTAAATTTACTATGTAAAGTGTCCTTGAGTGACCTGAAAGGCAATTTTAATTATTATTTAATAAGAAATCCAGAAAGATTAACAAGCAGTGCACAGTGATTTCAGGTAGTTTCCTTTCAAGATTTCCTTAAAAGATTAAATCTAAAGGAAATGCTAATGATTCCAATTAACTTTGGTAAACACTGTACATGTAAAAAACAACACCTGCTGTTTTTTGGGAAAAGCACAGTAAAGCATTTTTGACCATATTTTTGGGCAGTGGTGGCCTAGTTACTTCTCCCAAGTGAAAAAAAAAACTGCCTTCTAGACTCAATACCTACACCCCTCTTAATCATGCAACACAATATTCCAAAATCTAATACTAAGCATTATAAATTACTCAGGCATCTTTCTTGACGCTTTCAAAAAAGCAGTAGTAAGGCCCCTTTCGAAGAAGAATAACCTTGACCCTGACGATCAACAGTTTTTGGCCCATATCAAATTTACCCTTCCTTGGGGTTCCGGTTCAAGTTGCGGTTCAAGGGTGAATTCTAGGCCCATTACTTCTCAGTTTACATATGCTCCCTTTAAGTGACATAATCAGGAGGCATGGCGTAAACGTCCACAGCTTGCTGTATCTCCTGAGGACACTTGATAAATTAAATAATTGTATTTTAGATATAAAAACCTGGATGGCAGAAAATTTCCCTCAGCTCAACCAGAGCAAAACTAAAGTCTTGATCATCGGTCCTGAGGCTGACAGAGAGAAACGTTTTGTAAAACTGAACATTTTAAAATTGAAACTTGTGAAAAACCTGGGTGTCATCTTCGACCCAGAGTTAGACTTCTCAGCGCATATACAAAATAAGACAAAAAAAACAAAAAAAAAACTCAACATCGCCAGAGTTCATCAGTTTCTCTTTCGATCAAACATGGAGGTCCTAATGCATGCAAAATGCACTCTCCCTCTGCAAGCGCTCTAGAACTCAGCTGCAGGCGTGCTGACAAACTGGAAGGCGGAAGCACATTACTCCGATTTCAAAATCATTGCATTGGCTTCCTGTGTGCTTTAGGATCAACTTCAAGATACTATTAACAGTATAGAAGTGTTTAAATGGCCTGGGGCCTTCATATCTTTCAGACCTCATTGAATTATATAATCCCCAACGGACTCTGAGGTCATCTACTTACACTTTGCCAAACGTCCCAATTGCCAGACTCAAATCCCACGGTGAGACGTCCTTTCAGTTCCGCAGCCCACGCCTCTGGAACAGCCTACCTGAGGGCATCAGGACTGTGGAGTCCGTCATGGTCTTCAAAAGCAGGCTGAAGGCCCACCTCTTTGGCCTTGGCTTTAACTAACACGGACAAGGCTAGGGAGGTACCATTGCGCTTCTGCCCTCCTAAACCAGTGTTTTCCTCCATCCCTGCACGTGAATCGTAGTTTCAATTGCTTATATCTACCACTCTAAACAATACTGTATGTATTACATTTAAAACATGCAGTATTGTAAATGTCTATGTTTTTATTACTATATGCTTTCTGTATCTGTGTCAGCTGCCAGTTTACCACTGAGGTGCACTGAGCATGGTATCGTTCACACCCACTGATTCCACGGGTGCTCAAAGCTGCCCACTGTTCACTTCACCCAATGAAGTGTGACTTAAGCCTTTGACAGATCGCCAAAGTGTTGTGTGCCACAATGACACAAAAGAGCTTGCTTTCTTTTTCAATAAAGCATTTTTTACCAAATGAATACTTTCAGTATATTTCTATAGCTTAAGTGTTAAGTATAACACATACAATACTGTTTGCTCTAATTGATGGCACAATTACATCATCAACGTTCAGTGAATCTTGGCTTTGAAGAGAGTGGCTGAGAGACAGAAGGCGGAGCCGAAGGTGGCGAGATGAAAACGCTAAGAATCTCTTTGAGGGTGAACAGGATCAGGAGGATTAGAGTGAGCAGATCTCAGGAGCAGCTACGTTTCAACAGTTATGAGATCAGTTCAGAGGGACCGGCCTGAGAAAAACCCCGAGAAATGTATTGACAGAAGACTTAAGGATAGCAGCTGGTCCACACCTAAAAAAAAATGCCTAAAACTGTTGGATTCTGATCTCTGTATGATCAATATGTGCCACTCTAATAAATCTCTAACACACTGTTAAAGAAAAAAAGCATGAACAAACGAGGGGCTCCTCTTACGTCAGAGTTTTGTTTCAAGGATGAGGTGTATCTCACACACTGTACACCATAAACCAGGGCATAAAATTAAAGAGTCTGGCTTACAGTATAAATTAATTGGAGATGGTGATTTTTTTTCAAGCAAACTCATTGTCATTGTGATCCACACCACTGCACACAACAAAATATCAATTTAACAAATATCTATTTAATTTATCACCAGAATGAACAGTGGGGAGCTTTGAGTGCCCGTGGAGCAGTGAGTGGGGACAATACCAACTGCCCTAAATAAGGATGTTATTCATCTCGAGTTTCTTTTTGGGAAATTTTGCCTCTGCATTAAACCTGTCACTGTAGTGAGCATGGGAGCAGCCAGTTGAGCCAGTGCCCAGGGAGCAATGTGTGGTGACAATACCATACCATAGGGCACCTCAACAGTAGGGGATTCCAACCAGGGGCCCTGTGGATCCAAGTCTGTTTCCCTGACCACTAGGCCACCAACTGCCCAAAATTGTGTTCCCTGACCAGGAATTGTACCCAGGCCGCCAAAATCCTAACCACTAGAACACCATGGATGGAACCATGGGATGCTGTTTTTCAGGATGCAGCACTGTTTTTACCTGTAATGTACACTCAACCAAAGCCCCATCTCCATCTGTATGTCCTCACCCTGAACTAAAGCAATCCCTGTCCTTGCAACTTAAGCCAATCAACTCACTCCTACTCTAGGGCAGGGATTCTTAACCTTTTTGGCACCGAGGCCCAATTTTTTTCAGTGTCGAGTGACCTGGGGCCCTTAATAATCGCAGTTAAGTATTTTCACGGCCCTGTAGGGGGCGCTTGCGGCCCAACTTTGGGCCAGGGCCCAATAGTTAAGAATCCCTGCTCTAGGGTACGAGACCTAGATAAGGAACACAGTCTGCACATTCAAGATACCAGCAAAGATCCATCGACCCAAAAGAAAAAAGAAGACGTCTTCATTTTGCTGTGATCCTAATAAATTCAAATGCAACATTTAATAATAAAACAGCTTTCCACAGCAGGATGTGACTTCTGTTTGATTGGCTATTGATGAAGAAATGAAGAATTCTTTGAAGGTTCTCTTGGTATTAAACCTAATTAACACAAAATAGTGAACAAAGCGTCTTCCCAGCTCACCCTGGCTTCAACCCCTTATCTACGCAATGCCTGAAAATCCTAAGAGGTTCAACAGATTCCTCCTCCATGTCCGTCAACAGCCTGCAGTCACAATCCTCCACGGCGCACTCAGCTTCCCTCGCTGTGACCTCGTCAATTATATCTGAAATGTCTTCTTCCGTCCTGCCTCCAGGAAGCTGCAACGGTTCCTCCTCGTTTCTCCCCGCTTGAAAAGTCATCTACAGGAAAAGTATCACATCTCACGCCCCCTCTGCCTTTTAAATCATATCCACGCACTCTAACTGCTCCCTAACTCCCCCTTAGGTCCTCGTTTATTTTCTCATTTTGGTGACGTATAGTAATTCCGCGGCTGTGGTCAAAGGGACCGCACAGAAGCTTTATAGTCAGCTGCTGCGCCTTCCTATGGCACGTATGTAATATGGATGAGCTTCACGGATAAAGTAACTATAAATCACAGCGTGGAACAGCGCGCGCTACATCTTTATCAGCACAACCTCTTTATCCCTTCTCCTGAATAATTTGTATTCACACTTCCCTGCTGTTTTCATTAGTGTCCTGTCTCATTAACTGTGGAAAACACAAATTAAAGTGATGTGTATTCCTGGCATTCCGTAATGTGTTTACACTGACAGACTTTGACGGAAGCTCTTAACCACAGCAACCTGTTCTGCTGTGTCTTACTGTAAGGAACAACGCCTCCTGATCCTGCTGGGGATTGTGAGGAAGACTTTCTTATAAACACTCACACATACTGAATAAACATGCAAAGAAGGCTGCAGGCATGTGGACACAGTGGTGCAGTGCATTGTGTGCATTTCATCGTGCATTTATTTTCCATTCATGAGATGTGATCCAGTTTGACTGAGCTTTTCAAACTTTTTTTTTTTTCCCTAACTTCCTGACTAAGGTTAGATCAATCTGAAGATGTTTGATGTATTATACTCTGTAGCTTGCAAAAAATATGTTTTGTTTCAAAACTACAACACAGCCCATCCATAAAACATCATCTAATGTCCTCTAGCTGAAACACTAGAGATCCTGACAGAGAAATTGGTCAAAAAGTAAAATGTAATCAAGAGTTGCAACTACAACAGACTTGTGTGTTTTGCTCTCTTCTGAGGGTCCTTTTAGGTCAGTGTTTCTCAACTGGCTTCAGGATTCAACAACACCTCTGACAAGCTGCGACCCAAGAAAAAGTTTCTTATTTTGGTTAGTACAGCTAGCACAGCTAGCACGGCTAACCCCCTGCTAATGGTTATCCCCACGAGTCCCAAAGACTCACAGCTCTATCAACTGTTGCAAAAAAAAAGAAGCATCCATCTGCTGGAGGACAATTGTTAACTTTCTGACAACTCAAAAAAAGAAAAAAGACATCCTGTATCTCAGCTCTATTGACCTTGCTGCTGAACAGTCCCAGCAGCTTGCCTCACTTTCTACAACCTTCCAAGACACCGTACTCTGGATCCCCACAATCCGTGGGGAGAGCCAAAAGAGGATCAGGGACCTACCCCCTGCTTCACTCCTCACCTCCAGCGTTCTTGGACCAAAGTAGTCACTTTTAGGGAATGAAACCTCTCTGACCTGAGCTCTCAATCCAAACCTGGCTCATCGAATCCAGAAAACACAAGTCAGACCCTGAATACCACACATAAGTAAATATTTCTGTGACATAATCAGTAAAGTCCGACTTCATTATTGCCTGGGGATTTAACACTACTAGATAAACATCTTCTTAAAATGATGATTTCAATACAAGGAGAAATAGATCTGTGTCAAAGAGATCAATACTTTTTTTTAATTTGCCTTAGATTTTGAGTGACAAACTCAGTGACTAATTCAATCGTGAGTTACTGTGTAACTGTAATCCTCCTTCGTGTCTCCCCTGAAATCCTTATTTGTGTCACAGCTGCATGTCAAATATAAATAGAGCAGAGCGTGTTTCCAGCCCTATGCGCTGCCATCTCTGTTGTTTGTGTTTTAACTCCGTTCCTACACTGATGAAGTGCCTTTCACTTACTTTCCCAGCTGTCGCCACCTCTCGTGTAAAAAGCTGCCATCACAACCTGTCGATTCCATGGAAAAACATTATCAATTATGGACTGTATGTTAAGTGAAGACGCTGTGAGGAGGTGTAAATCACGGAACACTATTCAGCAGAGGAAATGCACCAAAAAAAAAAAAAATCCCATAAAGGTCAACATGAAGGTCTCCAGAAAAGCTCAATTAAAGTAGTTTGTATCTCTAACTTTTAACTTCTTTATGGTTTTGTCTGTGGAAAACCTAAAAACCAACATAAGACAATGATCCCACAAAGACTGATTGAGAGAGAGGGGTATTTATATACTAGGGGCACCAGGTGACACCAGTGAGACTAATAACAAACACACAGGTGACTGTGATGACACTGAGTAGCAAACAGCAGGAACAGGGATATACAGACCCCTAAGTTTTTATCTTTTGTAAATGTGCACGTGTTCATTGTAGCTTAAAGGTGTTTACTTTTAAACTGTCTTAACTAGCTGAATATTTTAATATATTTTTATTGCTGTTATGTATTTGAAAACCTGAAAATTTAAGTTGCTTTGACGAAATTCTTACTTTTTCATAGTTATTTGATGGATTCCCCCTTAAAATACTACAATTTTGGGTCAGAACTGGAGGTGGAGGAGTTAAAGATGCTGAGATTCTCTTAAAGACAAGGATGGACAGGATCAGGAATGAGGTAATTAGAGGGACAACACAGACAGGAAGGATTGGAGAAAAACCTAGAGAAGACAGACTGAGATGGTTTGGACATGTTTAGAGGAGGGACAGTGGATACATTGGTAGAAGAATGATCCTGGGATGGACCTACGAGGTAGGAGACAAAGAGAGAGGCCAAGATGAAAAAAGTAGATTAGCTGTCGCCACATTACTGTGTCTAGGGAGTTTCCTTCAGCAAATTATGCCTCTGCATTTAACCCATCACAGTAGTGAGCAGGGGGCTGCTACCTGAGCCTGCATCCGGGAAAGTGTGTGTGGGGGACCATGCTCAGGCCACCTCAGCGGTAACTTGGCGGTAGGGGGGAGTCTAACCGGGGACCTTGTGAACCCAAGTCCGCTTCATTAACCACTAGTCCACCAACTGCCACAATCACTATGGCCTTGATGCTTTCTGTATCTTCAAGCTTTTTGGATTACTTTATTTTTAACAGTTTTAGTATTTTTGGTTGTTCTTTACTTCCATGAAATACTGCTGTTTAGCAAATGTCCAAGATGATTATTCTGCTTTGGAGCCATCATAATATTTTTGTAACCTTAAGGGAAAAGCATGTTGTTTTTCCCGTAAACATTGCGTATAAAAAGACATGAAGCTTGCAAAAAAAAAAAAAAAAATCATTTGGCCAGTGGCGTATCTTTTATAGGTGATTATTATGCCGAGAAAACAGACATATTCATCAAGGCCGTAGTGATGATGAAGCCAACTCTGCATCATCTGCTTTACATGTAGTAAATATTGCAGTTCCAAGCAGGAGGAAAAATGAAACCCTGGGGACATGTTTTTTTTTTTTTTAAATATACCTCAGTAGTTATTATGTACCCAACAAAGAAAACACCTGGTGTGTTAAAGTCTTTTATTTGTGGTGTTTTTGGTTACTCAGAAGACACAACTGCCAGTTAGAATACTAGAGAGTATTGTCAACTGCATGATTGGTCGCAGCGTTTATGAATGGTTACTGTACGTATGTGTCCCCCCCTGTGGGAAGAAGAGAAGGTGGTAGGTGGGTGAAGGGATGTGATGAGTTTGTCACGCGTGTGCCATGTTGGCCTAGTTACAGTCATTGACAGTAGAAAAGAGGTTTTTGAAGGTGGCTCCGTTCCAGCGCTTGGCATCGTTCAGTGCTTTCAATTAATCCCGTTCCTGTATCTGCACCACTGTATGGAGAGATGTGATCAACTGTAACAGTGTCTTGTCTTTGCTTATTGGCCAATGAGACGATATCTTACAGCCAGTGATTGGACGGTTTATATTAAATCGCTGCCTTTAGAATCAACATTTTCTTCAGGAAAGTTTCTGTTAACATTTTACAAATAAAATAAATGTACCTTATATTTCAGCTTGTTTAAGTATTGATGTAGTTCAAGCTGGTCGCCTTTTGTCATGCAACATTTCATATCTTAAGTGGCTATATTTTAATGTCATACTTTTTGTTTTAGTCAGCAGTGGTGGCCAAGTGGAGAAGGAAGCAAACTTAGGTCTGCAAGGCTTCAGGTTTGAATCTACCAGCTGTCTCTCTGGCAATAAAAATATAATTAATTTAGCCCAGCATATGTTAATTATAATATCATTGAAAATTGTAGCACCATCCCAACCCACATAACATTTTATGGGCTTACCACCCACAGGAAGACTCACAGTGGTGCAATGTGATTTGGGTGGTGTCAGTGCTGGGCTAAATTAATTATATTATATTATAATATAATTATTATATTATAAATTAAAGATTGCATTTCTTTTTTGTCATTGTGACATTGTTCTACACCAATGGACACAACAAAATGTCACCTCTGTTTTTAACCAATCACCAAAAGTGAACATTTTTTGAGGGGCCGGGAGCATACCAAGGCACCTCAGCAGTAACTTGGTGGTAGGGGGATTCAAACCTGGTGCCTTGTAGACCCAAATCTGCTTCCTTAACCACTAGGCCACCAACTGCAGTGGTAACCACAAGTTTTCAGGTTCCAATCCACCAGCTGCCAGGTTGCCACAGAGGTACTCTCAGCATAGCACCATCCCCAACCACAACTTCCTGTTGGCTCACCAACTGCAAGAAAGGCTTGCATTATGGTACTGTGTGATTTTACCTGCAATCTGATAATAAAATTGAGATATTAAAGATAATTCCAATACATTTTCAATTATATTCCTAGTTTCTTGTGAAAGTTAGAGTCCCAAATTGGGACTTTTTTGGATTCTGGTCCTCCAAAAGCCCTATGCCCAGTAGTTGAACAGATCAGGGTTATCATCGTTAACGTAACCTAACGAAAAAAACAAAAACGATCACTGTAAAAAAAACTCTTCGTTAACTGAAACTAACTAAAATGATCATTAAAATTAAAAAAAACTATAACTAACTAAAACGAAAATGTGTCCTAACAAAACTAACTGAAACTAACTGAAATTAGAAATGAACTACCCTTCGTTTTCATCTTTGTTCGAACCTCGCAAAAACTAAAACTAATTAAAACTAAACATTTTGGACAAAACTAAAACTAACTAAATCTAATGTGCTAAAAGGCAAAACTAACTAAAACAAAACTACACTGAAAAATCCAAAACTATTATAACCCTGGAACAGCTGTGGTGTTGCAGTGAGCACAAATGTAGACGTGATGTTTGCCCCGTGCAATAGATTACTGTGAGGAAAAGCTCGATACTCATTCAGTTGTGTTTTATTGGAGGAAAATGTCACCAAAAACATCCAGTAATATTGTTGCCGTTACTCTGCACACAGCTCAGCACAAGGATCAAAAATCCATACGTTCCCTTCAGAGGGGTAAAAAAAAAAAAAAGAATATATCTATAGCTCATCATCATCAAACAAGATGTATCAGATCTACTAATGAAGTTCTGAGATCCAATACATTTCAAAGACTAATCTGAACCAAGCGTGCATCTCTACCAAGATCCCAGATGATTTCCATATGCAGCACAGCTGAGTGTAAGTGCCTGATTCATCATCTGGGCATTAAAGTCGCATGAACTCCAACTGAGAAGGTCACTGTCAGATTTGCTTCGTATGAAATGTAGATCATAAAACCAACCTTGGCTGGTACTGAGGGGCAGAAAACAGCAGCTGTGAACGCTGTGGTGTGAAATGTCATGGAGTGGCAACAATAGCCTGGTGCTGTGGCTGGTTTACAGCAAAGAATGGAGCGTGGAGAGAATCCCAAGAGGAAAGAGACTTAAGTGATGGAGTGAATATCAGCTTATAGATCAGATCATTATTGAAGGAGAATGAACAGAGACTGAGGTATAGAGTCATTTCTATTGGGAATGAAATGGTGAAAAGTGACTGCCTGAAGTCTTATCTCAGCAACCCATCTGTCTGTTCTCCCTGTTAGAACATTCTTCAAGGATGCCAGGTCTGGTATTTGTCTTCAAGAAATTCAGCAAAGCATTCATCTTAATATAACTTAATTTAAAGATACGCCCCACCACTGTTACCACAGTGATGTTACAGTTACAGTAACTGTTACGGCAGTCACCACTGCCCCAAAGTGGCGGGGCAAATAAAGAGGTTGAATTTTGCTGTGTGCAGTGGTGTGGATCACAATATAACAATGATAAGGTGTTTGCTTTCCTTCTTTCAAGAGAATAAAGAGTGAAAAATAGATAAATCATTCACCAGTGAGTCTTTAACTTGCGGCTCCTGACCTCTATTGTGGAATGCCCTGTTAGATCCAATGACATTCACCAGAGTCTAAATTGTTTGGAACTAAACACTATGTATATGTGAGAATACATGAGGTTATTTAGTTTATTCTGTCCTTATCCTCTTGGTCACCATCTCCCATAAATTTATCAAGAAAGTTGGTGAGTGGAGTGGACACATACGTCTCATGCAGTACAAAAAATGGCGTCACTGAAATTATCAACACATTGGATAGAGCTACAGTTGGGTCCTTTCGTGTTTTGTCACGTCTCCTAAGCACAAGTGGGGACAGTGATGGCCTAGTGTGGTTAGGGAACCAGTTCAGAGGGTAACAAGTTAGAATCCACCAGCTGCCCAGATCCCCCTGGGTCCATTGAGCATGGCCCCGTCCCCTCTCACTGTTTCCCGGAGGCTCAAAACTGCCCACTGTCTTCTTTGGTGATGGTCAAATTTCATTGTGTGCAGTGTTGTGTATCAATGTCAGGAAGTTTGCTGTCCTTCCTAATGTCCCAAATGCCTTCCTAAAGTTTTCGAAAAAAAAAACACCCCCAGCGATTAATAATGTCCTCTCTCTCATCTTATTTCAATACAGGTTGAGGACCCTCTATATACAATGTGCAAATATAAATAAAACATAAGTACATGTATTTCCCTTTTTGCAGATGTGTCCCTGACTGCATCCGATCAAATCCTGCCTACTTTCCAAGTAACGTCTAAGAAACCAGTATTTCTTTGGCAGTCAAGGAACATTATAAGCACCAACCTCAGGGTCAGTGAAGACCGAACTGCAGGTGAGTAAGAAGATATGAAGGCTGTGTCTGTGGGAGTAGCTTCAGGGCAGCTTTCTTCTGATCAAACCCAAGGTCGGGCTCAAAGAGGCTCAGCCTCCAGGGAAGGGATCAAATCAAAGTATGTTTTTTATGAAGGCATCACATAGGATTTCTGCTTTAATGTCAGTGGAGGATTTATGGATAAAAGGGGGAAAAGGCTAATTCTGAAAGTAAAAAAAAAAAAAGTTACCAATTTGGTCATGTTTGCAGGTAAATTGTTGGAAGGTTTGGGGGTTTTCCAGGAAACTAAAGATTTCATGAGAGTGAATAACACAAGGCTACATCTATTACCATGTCATGTATCGACATGCCTCTAGACTCACCCAGAAAAGTCAGCAGCTGCACGTTGAAATCAACTTTAACTTTGCTGTAGTTGCTCCTGGCTAAAATGCTCGTAGGGTTTGAACACGACTGAAATATGCAACAGAAAACCCATCGAAACGACTACAGTACTCAATGCAGCTCAACGTATTTTCTCGTCGTCATAAAGAGCGTCACGACTGACAGACTCACTAAAGCAGTGCTGCTCCTCTAATCCTACTTTTATGGCTTCATGTTAAGCATGCTAATGAGTTCAGAAACCCATAATGATCCCAATAAATTACAGCAGCTATTATGATGTTAAATGCCAATCATTATCCATCTCTGTCTAGTCTTTGGTAGCGCAGCAGCAGCTGGTCGGGCTCATTGCAGCTGAACGGCTCCTTTCATATTCACCTCCACCAGAGTTCTCTTTTCAACCGAAAGAAAGCGCTCATGGGCAAAAATTTCAATTTACATTTTCATGTTTTTAGAAAGAAAACTAAAGCCAGTGTCAAGGAAAGGCTTTTCAAGTGTACTTGAGTTAATGTGTATTATGTAGCAATACAAAGGCGAGAGCTACTTAGAGATGATGTGTAGTTGGGTAGAGAATAGATTATTTATGTTAAAGATACATAATTTATGGTGCTGGAATATCAGCCTCACATTTATGGGAAGCGTCGTGCAGTTAGAAGGTGAGGTTTATCAGGGAAAAATGTTATTACTTGGTACTGGGCTGTCACACTCCATTAAGGATCCCTTTCATTCCCCTCTGGGAGATTTCTTTATGCAGTCACTCATTCCAGGTGTAAAGACACCTGGGAGATGTTTGTATTTACAGCACACACACTGGCAGCTGAGACATGTCAGCTGTTGTTTTCTTCACCAATTAAAGAGATCATTACAGTGATGTCACTGTAATGAGACAACTTGAATTTAAAAAAAACAAAAAAAACCCACTAAATATACCTCTATAACTTTTGTTTGTGCTTGTTGAATGAGATTATTATATTTTACATTTTAATGTTACAGGTCATGTGAACAATCAGCAAAGTAATAAGTATCACTTAAAAAAAAAGCAATCTACAAAATAATACTATATTCTCACTTTGACACAGTATTAAAAACGTACAGTGGCATAAATTTGAATTTATCCCATTATTTCTGGAAACCACTGCTTTATTATAACATGTTGCAGGGGTGTCAAACCGGATCCACAAAGGGCCGGTGTGACTGTAGGTTTTTGTTCCTACCAACCAGCAACACACCTGACTTGAATTTTCAATCAACTGCTCTGGGTCTCTAGACAGCTGATTGGTCAACTAGTTTGCACTGGAGAGGTTGGAACAAAATCCTGCAGCCACACCAGCCCTTGAGGAATGAGTTTGACACCCCTTTGTTAGGGTGATCCCAGGGTGAGATGGAAATTGTTGACTCGCTGTGGCAACCCCTGAAATAAGGACAAGCCGAAAGTAGAAGTTAGTCTGATAAAAAAAGAGATCTTTGTTCTAAAGTTCGCGCTGCAAGTCACAGGCGGAAATACCGCTTATTGTTTTTTCAGATTGTAAGTCGCACTTTTGTTTCCACGTACTCTCAAGACATATACTTGCAGCTAGCTCATTAAGATACTCAGTCGGGAACAGTTTAAAGGCTGACCAACCCCGCCCTCCCCGAAAAACGTGAAAACACATGAACAGCTGTCCATACAGATGTTTGGGTGCCTGGCTGTCATTAAGCGCTCATATCCTGGAAGATGAGAATCTACAGAGAACTCTCATATACGTGCTATTGAAAAAGTAAACAAAAAATAAAATTTCTTTAATTAAAAAGTTTACATAGATGCAATTTAGTTGAGAGGAAAATACCCTTTTCAGACCCTATACAACCTGCACCTGCAGATTAGCAACACAGACTCCTGTGTTTGAAAAACTATTCCTGGTGGGTGAACCTGCAAACAACTTCTTGCAACACATTTGTCCTGAAAATATTTTGCAAATATTTCTACATTTATTGCTGAATTTGGCCATAGTTGCTGGGATAGCTGTAGCCTTTATATAAATTCTAGGTTATGCGTCTATACTGTAGAAATACCTTAAATGAAGATCTATCACTCTTGATTCGTTTATTTTCTTTAAAGTTTCAAAGTTAAATCTATTCCAAGGCTCTTACAGAGTGATATATACCAGCCACTGACCACCGAGTGAACGTTGTAGCCGAGACTGATCAGTTATTTGAAGTTGAGTGCCTTGCCAATGTACATATTGCCAAAGCACTGTTCATGTTATTAAATTAATGGAATCAAACCGGTGCTCCTGTGGTAGGAAAGCTCAGTGTCCTCTGCTTTCCACTCCGAGTCCCTTTAATATCCTTAAGAAAATCATAAAAGTGGTTTTCCTTCAAGGGTCTTCACCCCATTGAATAAAACATAAAAGTGTTGACCTCATCATACTTTGATCTCAGGTCAATGTGTTTGTCAATAATCATTTGCACAACTTGGTTTTGATTATGGGAAGGTGGATGTGTGAAGTCAGGAAGCCTTCTGATTCCACTGGAGTACAGTAGAGTGTCCCCTGGAGTACTGATTCCACCGGAGCGTCCTAAATCCACTGCTTCCTCTTTGTTCCATTCTCCCCCCTCCGTCTTTACATTAGCCACATCCACCCACTGAGTATAAACGCTTCTGTTGGTCCTGCTGTGTGGGGACCAGCCTCTCTTCTAACCACACTGAAAATCGTCCATTACTGGACAAGTGTCAAACAGGGTTACATCTCCATTTACTGCCTACTCCCCACATGCCAAGTCTCTGCTTCTTTCATGCAGCTCACTCTGTCCATTTGCAACTTGTCAGTGTTTTTGAAACGTCCTGCTGACTGTGTGAAATCACGCTTTTATGGAGTAAACACGGCTGAAACGCACAAACACATACATCCCAGAGGCAGAGCTTCTGAAGGTTTTTAAGGGATGGCCAGATGTAACGCATACTGACTAGAGTACAAAGGATAGGATTCAGGGGAGTTGCTGGTACTGAACATTTCTTGTTTTTAAAGAACAGAAATGCTGCATTTTTACCTGTAATAAATACCATTAAAATAAATCCTTTGTTAGCAAGGTCGATCTACTCTGTAGTCGTATTGCCATCTATAATATTTCTTTGGGTTTTGGGTCCCATAAGTTCAATGTACCACCAGATTTTCGCTAATGAGGAACATAAGGAATACTTAACAGACAGGGGTTATGAGCGTTGCAATCAACCAAGAACTTTAATTGTCAGGGGTTAGTGCCCTTGGTAGGATCCCACAAAGCCAGCTTAGGTGATGGATCGGACACAAAGTGGTTCCGCAAGACCCCTTATGTTGACAAATACCAAATCAAGGATGTCTACATCACCCAAACTAGTGATGCCCAATTTCCACCTTGCAAGCCCCTGCCCCACACTGGAGCCAAGGCTGGGGTTGACATATGCCGTTTTCACACTGGTACTTAATTCGGTATTCGCTGTGACGTGAAACCAGTTTCGTTCCCCGTTTGCGTTCACATTACAAACTAACGCGCATTCGCTCCTCAACTAAAGCGCATTAACTAATCCTCCTCTAGTCTGGGGTTTCGATACCGAATTAACTAATACGGGTGTAAAGCAATAAAAAGGAAAACGGTTGTTGCTCCCCGCAACACCCGTATTAGTTTAACGAGCTGGTAAAATGCTACGGGAGCGGCTCATTTCCCTGTCAACCGCTAGATGTTGCTGCATTATTAGGAACAGGATTACAAAACACTTCCTCATATTTTCTCTCCTTATCTTCTTCATTCGTTCTTTGTGTCTCCTTCTCATCGCTTTCATACGTCGCTTTGATCTTTCTTTAACCTGCTCCATTTATTCCTCAAAATTGCACGTGCGTTTGTTGACAGAATTCATGTAGAATAAAACCACATATTAACGAGCTCTCGTTATATAACCATGTGATCAAATTGAAACTGGACCATGCTTAGACTAATGCACATTCGCTCCATTATTGTGTGTGAATGCAAATCGGGTATCGAATGCGCAGCGAATACCAAATTAAACTGAATGTGAATGCAAAGTGAATCGAATGCGGATTAGTTAATACGGGATCGAATCCTGAACTAATCCTGATCGAATTAACTACTTCAGTATTTGATTCCGAATTGAATGACAAAACTGTGATAGTGTAATTGTTGAACTTGCCTTCACATATGGTCTAGGTTCCAGGAGCCCAGTCTGTATGTGAAGTTAGGCCAAACTGGTCAAAGAAGTTGACTTTCAGGCAGATTAGTCCACCAACTGTCAAGTTATCACTGAGGTCCACTGAGCATGGCACTCTCTCCACTCACTGCTCCCCTGGCGCTCGAAGCTGCTCACTCTTCACTTTGTTGATGTGTTAGATGCAGAGGTCACTTATGTTGTATGCAATGGAGTGGATCACAATGTCCCAGTGACAAGGAGCTTTCTTAACTTCCCTCCTTTCTTAATGGCGCAAGATGTACAATGTCTTTGATTTCAAAGGAGGTTCAGATTTTGTTCAAGCCTAGAAACGACCAAGCACCATCCTTTGTGACAACCATTGCACATTGCTGTGCAGTATTACTCATTGTGTTGAGCAATTCCAACTAAGATTTATCAGCCATATGCATTCATCAGAGTTCTGTGTGGCCTACGAGTCATTGGTTCCGGACCTCTGCCTTAAAGAGTTGGAATTGGTGTGGAAAACAAGCCGCAGGATAACACGATTATGTAATTGAATTTCTATGCAGTCTCGACCAAAGATGGCCTCGATAATGTTCTTGTGGGGGACGAAATTTTTGCAAAGACTTTAATGGGAAAATAATCTGATCTGTGAACTACTCAAAACTCATTTCCACCTCCTTCGCTGTATCGTGCCCAGCCTCCAGCTACAGTCTTTCCCCAACTTGCGTCACTTGTGACTCAATTACTTTATGCAGTTGTTCTAACATCATGTCAGATATAAAAAAAACCTGGATATCCCCCAACACAGAAAAATCTGGCCATCCTATCATATGGCACCACAGTGGTCCAGAGTATTTAGGTTGCTCCTGTCTGGGCTGGATCTGGTGTCTAGTTGATGCAGATAAATAAAGATTTGCTCCGCTTGTGTTGAGGATGTCAGTCTCCCCCTCTGTCCTCATCCTTTCAATCTCATCTGTGCTTTCTAACATGAGGTGTGATGGACAGCCCTGTCAGGTAGAATGACTCAGAGCCACAGCCTCACTGAATAAGTAATCGAGTAATGAGAAACGCTGATGGCCCTGTCAGGGGAAGACAAAATGTCTGAGGTTGACATCAGGGTCTTTCACTCACTCGTGGGATCAAATGTTCCATCTCTATTATAAACACATTCAGGCATACGTGTCCATAGAAACAAATAAAATCACAGAGCTATTTTTACAGTTCCTGCTGCTTCCAATATGTTGAATCCAAAACCTTGATACGACATGTCAGCCCTTCTGAACTCAACCAACTAACTTTCCATCACTGCTGAATATGTCAGCCATTTCCCTTGAAATAAGTTTTAAAATAAAAATTGAAGACAATATTTGGAGACTTGAATCGTGGCGTAGATTTGTTATGATCAGGAGTGGGAAGAGAAATAGAGGCAGAGTTCATGTGCAAGAGAATTCACAACAGCTCAGACTTTAAATTCAGCCCAGGCACAAAGAGACATGAACACAGGACCCAGCAATGACATCAAACACAGACAATGACCAAACAAAGGCTGTGCAAGTGAGAGGTATTTATAACCAGGACACCAGGTGACGGACATGACCATTAACAAAGACACTCAGGTGGAAACAGTTGCACTGATGAGGGGGAGTGGCTGCAGGAGAATTACCATTGTAGCAGAGCAGACTTTGACAAAGTAAAAATGTCAAACATAGAGAAAGCTCATATTACACAACCCCCTGTCAGAGGGTGTGTTAAATCTTGTCAGAAACAGAAGGCTTTCTACCAGCTTTATGTTTTCGATTAGTTTGGTCTTTTGTTGCAAGTTGATTCATTGACTAATCTAACAGTCATACAGTAGGTGGCGGTCATGCAACTACTGTACAACTTGTACAACGTAGTGTAAAACGATATGAACAGTAAATCAAAACATGATGCTAAATCGCGAATGTGTTATTTACTGACATAATATAAAGTAACATAGCACCAGTTCATCTGAGTGAATGTCTCATTGTTTTACTGGAATGAGCAGCACCAATGTGACACTTTTTCCAATCACACCATCCATACGTTGCTCAAGCTAATAATAACAATATGTTTCATTTAAAGGCGCCTTTTCAGACGCTCAAGGGCGCACATCTGTTAGTTCCCTCCGTATCTATGTTCATGCATGGCCAACGTTGGTGAATCAGAAGAACATGTTTAATTTTTATCGATTTTTAAATGGTCATAAAGTTGTAATTGCTCATCATCACCCTATGTACAGTGCACGTCTTGTGAGACTGAGCCACAATGCGCACCAATCCCCAAATAGTCACATGATAAATGAAAAATAATGGTGAGATTGGCTCAAATTTGCGCAGTGTAAACCTGGCATAAATATCATTAGCCAACACACCAAATGAGTTGCAAAGAAAAGACAGCAACAATTTTACTATCAAAGAAAAAAAGTTAGATTGTAACCTACTGCTTCTTTGAGGAACTTGGTTGCGGAGTTGCCCTGTATCTGTGCGCTGGGTTTGCTGAATTTCCTTGGCTTGCAGTCAAAACTACATTGTTTGAAATAAACTTTGATCATTAACATACTTATGAGTGCGTCACAGAGAGAGAGCAAAACTTTCTTTAACTTTTTAATTCAAACCATTTGAAAATGTTGCCCCATTGCCCGCAGCTTAGCGTTCAGAAGTGTTGCATTGATAGTTGACTATTAATCCCAGTGTTGCGAGGCTGGAGGATGCCATGACTTTCAGTTTAATGAACTATGGCTTTGATAAAGCACAGAAACATCGCTAGTGAATACAAATCATTCGCCAAGACAAAAGAAGAGAGCAGACTTTGTTCTGCAGAAGGCTGTTGTGTTTGGGTTTTTCTAATATGAAAAGGAAAGAGACAACAACGTGATGGCTAATTATACTATCCTTCAAAGCTGCAATTCGCTCATGCCGCTCTTTGTTATCAGAGGAAAGGACAAATCAAAGACATTTACTGCCTTCTCCACAACAACTCCATTCTGTTTGTTAAAGATAAACAAATTAAGGATCTGAAAAAAAGGAGACAGAAAATGACATTAAAAGCAACACTTTGGCGAGGATTCTCGATTAGCACAAGACTCCAAGAACTATAAAACAATCTCTGTAAACCCGGGATCCTACACCGTACATTACCAGAACAGAGTGTTCAGCAGGGATAACGACTAGAGTATCCTTCAAACTATTAATTCCTAATCCACTGATCCCAGGGGAAACAGGTCCCCAGCTCCTGTGAGTTGCAGCAGTTTAAAGACCAGAGGAGAGAACAGTTATGGCAGCACCTGTCGTCCCGCAGGGACAAAATGAAAAAGGACCAATGATTTGTGGACGGTCGGGCCACACGGAGATGGATGTCCAAAAAAGATGTCATTGTGAATTCGGTCCTCAAAACTCCAGGGACATTTGCCTGCCATCATTGACAGTCACCATTACAGAGTGACTCCGGACATTGGAATAAATTTTACCTTCATTAAATTAGCTATTACCTCCTGGGCGATCTGTGGAGGAAGTCGGGCTGAGGAGAAGGGTTGCAGTGAAATTTAGGGAGTGAGAATTCGATTCTGGAGGAGTGGATATAAAGCCCAGCTGTATTTAAGACAAGTTAAGGCTCATAGTTCTCCAAAAAGCATAAGCCTTTAAGTCTTTATAATTTAACTACATCATGTTGTTAATTTATAAGTAAATAATGACTAGGGCTCCGGTAAGCAAATAAATCTTCCTATGATCCTTGCCGGAAAACTCATACTAATGTTTTCTAAACTATAAGTTGCATGTTTAATTTTTCATTTTTTTTTTTATTTTGGCTTGGTTTGTGACTTATACTCAGGTGCGTCTTATATAATGAAACATAAAATTTCACAAAAACACAAATTTTTCTTATTGGATGGTGTCAACCACCAGTGGACACTCTAGGCTAGTGTACTTGTACTCATGTACCACTGAAACGTTACATTCATTTTTTCACATTAAATGCCACTGGAGAAAAATGGCATATATTTTCTGGAAACTCAGTCATTCTTGAGGAGTAGAATGGTATGTTCCATTTAACTAAGCATGAAGGCTAATTTACCAGAGGTAGTCAACATCATGGGGTGATAATTTAGGCAAAAACAAACTTTTTTGAAAAAAAGAAGAAGACTTGGGCAGTTTTTTAGAGGAGGACGATGAGGTTTGCACTGGAGAGAAGAGGAATGAAGGTCAGTTGTAGCAAGACAGAGAGTATGTGTATGAATGAAAAGGGGAACAGAGGGATGGTGAGGTTGCAAGGAGCAGAGGTGGTGAAGGTGGAGGAGTTTAGATACTGAGGCTCAACTGTTCAGAGCAGTGGAGACTGTGGAAGAGAGGAGAAGAATAGACTACAGAATAGAAGACAGTCAGGATGGAACAACTGGAGAAAAGAGTCTGGAGTGATCTGTGAAAGAAGAGAGTCAGCTAAGGTGAAGGGACAGGTTTACAGGACAGTGGTGAGACCAGCCATGATGGATGGACAGAGACACTAGGAATAGACAGAAGACAGAGCTGAAGGTGGAGGAGTTATAGATGCTGAGATTCTCTTTAGGAGAGACAAGGATGGACAGGATCAGGAATGAGGTGATTAGAGGGAAGAATGCTAGAGATGGAGCTACCAGGTAAAAGACGAAGAGGAGATTGCTGGATGCAGTGATGGAGGACATGGAGGTAGTTGGAGTCAGAGTTGAGGACAGGGGGGAGATGGAAATTAGTGACTCACTATGGCAACCACTGAGAAAAGGGATAAGTTGAAAGGAGAAGAAGAAAATATGGTAGTGCACCTTCATGGACGTTTGTGTGTTCCACCTACTGGTAAGTGGTTTTGTTCAGGCAGTTTTTTTCCCAATGCAGTCCAAAAATATCAAAAATGACTCAAGAATTCACTCAAAAAAAGCAGAACTTTAAATACTCTTAAAGCTGCTTTCTAATTGCGGTCCTACTGCAGAATAGAAGACAATAGTTTATCGGGGGAATTCTTCCCTGAGCGCTTTGCTTTAACCACAGTAACTTCCCTGTGCAATGGCTTTGTGTTGCTAATTAATTACCTGCTAATGGGATCCTACATGTTACATACTGCACTTCTTGAGAACTGTATTATTAAAAGAGCTGCTGGTAATGAGCATTTCCATTATTGATTAATCTGCTGCCTGGTTTCCTTCTTTATCCAATTACTGATTTGCCTGTAGCTACAAAGAGTGGAGAAGGTTCTATAGTTTTCATCATCCAACATAAAATGACCAGCTGTTTATTATTTTTTAAATCAGACCGAGTTCATTACGCTGCCTTATTAAATACAATAAATATATATATAAAGAAATGGACACTTTTCATTATTGGATATCTGCTGCTGTATGGCAACACTCCATTAGTAACAGTCTACATATCACTTTTATTGACTTCCTGTCATTAGAATATCAATAATGTAATTGTTGCTGCTGCTTAAAATGTTGCATACACGTCTACAAGATTAATTGCCGTCTCGGAGCTTTTCTACAGGGACCTGCTGTTACTTTTCTCTAGGTTGTAGTTGAGTGATGTGACACCGTGACTGATTTCACAATTTACACTTTTGGGAATTTTGTCTCTTTGTAACGGCACCGCTGGTTATTTTTAGTACAATGGCCTGGTTCTGGTTGAATGTGATGTAAAATATCATTTTCCCTTTTGTTATTTACTTTGTTTCCATTTCCAGGTGTTCATATTGAACCAAATATCTCTTGATGAATGATGAATGATGATGATGATGAATATTTTGGCCTAAATTTGTTATGTTTTTACATTTTCAAGCTACTGTTTTGACTTCTGGAGACTTATTCCATTCAGCATTCTTTGTCCTTATTCTGATGACATCATACTATTCCCCACCTACACCTACAGACCCGTCTCTTATACACATCTTAATTTTTGACTTTAATAATCTCCCTTTTGTTATTTACTTTGTTTCCATTTCCAGGTGTTCATATTGAACCAAATATCTCTTGATGAATGATGATGATGATGAATATTTTGGCCTAAATTTGTTATGTTTATGGTAAAAACTGAATATCTGCACTGAAGAGGGGATTCTCTAATCAAGACTATGAATAGTTGTTGTTGCACTAGACTGGCAGTATTATTTTCAGAACATTTTCAAGCTACTGTTTTGACTTCTGGAGACTTATTCCATTCAGCATTCTTTGTCCTTATTCTGATGACATCATACTATTCCCCACCTACACCTACAGACCTACTGTATAGGTCTGACCTATTCAGAGACCAATATAAAATCCCAGTGAAAAGTCCCTGCCAATAATATCCCACCTCCATTACTGCCTCATAATCTGCTGAGAGTCTGTCTCTTCAACTGCACTACACAAAAACTTATTGAAATACAACCTCCCTCAAGTCATTTTTTACAACTTTTCACATTAAGGCAATATTTTAAGTCGAGCTTTACTACTCTCTGTTATTGATTAGCATCTCTTTCAGTCAGGCTGTATTAGACAAAAATTCATTCTCAGTCATCCCCACGCTGCACTGACTTTCTATTTAGGGCTCCTAATTTAAACAGACTCGAGAGCATTTGGCTCGGTCTGCCCCACAGAAGAGCCACTGGCAGCAGAGATAAAGCTATGATCCTTCTAATAGCATTTGTGCACAAAATGGCAAAGCAGATGGCACCAGACAAACCATAAGCAGCCAGACAGTGAGCTGGGAGGCAGAATTACCACAGCTACTAATAAAAACAAACCAAGTGTCTGCTGTAAAACAGATGCACAACAACACGCATCCGCTACAGAGAACAGAATCAATTGGTTGCTCCTTCAAATTCAAGTGCAACCGTTCGGAATTGGAGTTACGGGAATTTGCAGGAGATCTATACCCAACAAAATCTTGCTCAGTGGAAATCAGTAGATCCAAAGGGAGCAAATAATTGAGCAGGAAAACACAATAAAAGACAAAAAAAATATTTGTTTTCATAGTAGATTTGAGTGGGGAAAAAAATAACTTATTGGGAAGTTAAAGTCTAAATATACTATCTGTGGCAGGGCTTGACTAGTACAAACTACTGGGTTTGGTTATTTTTATGTGTAATAATATTATTGTTAATATTATTACACATGCATTTTTAGGATGTAGGGACACGTCTAACTATCAACTTTTTAATTAATTTTTGCTTCTTTTACAACATCTTTCTGTAAAAATCAAATGACAAGACATATACTGCATGATTCAGTATCACTTATTATTATATTGAATTTATAATATGGCATTTTTAATTTTAAACACAGTTCTGTTTAGTTGAATACCATGCAGATATCCCCTCAGGAATTTAAGAAAGACACAGATCTACTTCAATGGGTCTAAGGTTCTTTCCTTTTTCAGTTTTTTTTTATCCATTTGCTACTGTCCCATGGACTTAAAGTATTTTCAGAACAATCATTAATTCATAATTAACAATCATTAACCACTGGGCTACAGACCGGTACTGGCCCATGGGGGAATTGGTGCCGAGTCGCAGAGAAATAATGTTTCCTTTTGGCCCCATCTGGCTATTACTGACACCCGATCCATACCCATATCAACAAAAGAACTGAACAATAGAATGACTAGGATTCCATCATCAATAATGCAACTATATTTGATTAGGAAATATTTTCTCATTCATTCAGTCATTGATACAAGATTCTAACCTTGTATACAACCAGACCAGTTCTGGTAGGAGATAATTATAGGCTGCGTGTGCTGGGGAAATCCTTGTTATGTGCATGCACAGTTAATTCGGGTAGTAAGATTTTATAAGTAGTAAAATATTTCAGAACACCGGAAAATTTCATTTTAATAAGGGGTATTTATCTGCCACAACTTAACGACCGGTCCGTGAAAATAGTGCGAGACATTTAACCGGTCCGTGGCGCAAAAAAGGTTGGGAAACACTGAGCTACAGGATTGCAAGGGAGCTGAGGTTGGTACGCAGTCTCCACTTCTGCCACCTAAACCAGCACCTGACTGTGAGCCTTCCTGTGGCCTCTGAGCCCACTGGAAGTTATTTGGTTTCTGACAGTGTCATAATAATGTTATTATAATATTATATGATTCAATTTTTGGTCTGTTTGGATGAACATTATGCTGCTATGCCCTGAGGAATTTGAGTTCGACACACAGATCTCCATTAGTGGCTCAGAGATTCTCTCGTTTTGAGTTTTTATACCATTTATTACTGCCTCATGGGCAAGTAGCTATTTAAGAACAGTTGAATAAAACTGAACAATCTTTCAAAGCACAAAAAAATGAATTTGCTGAAATTTCCGAGGGTAGTAACCAGAGTTTAAATTGATTCATAAAGACAAATTACAAAGACTGACTTGATGGGATTGATTAGGACTATATAATAAAGTTGAAAGGCTCAGTTGGTTTGAACACGTGTTTGGAATAGAGAGAGGATGGAATGAGCAAAGGATGTTGGTGATGGAGCTGCCAGATGAGAGGAGAAGAAGGAGACCCTTGGGTAGATTCATGGATGTTGTAAAGGGGAGTCGTGAAAATGTGTGGCGTAACACTAAAGGGGGGAGAACACAGGGTGGGACGGACTAACGTGAGCAGTGGCAACAGCCAATGGAAATGTAGGAGAAAGAAAGATGATGCACAAAAAGCACTTAATCCCCAATGATGGGATTGGAAGATAAATTCTAATTATTTTCTAGCCTTTTATTAATGGACAACATAAAATACTAAGGATATATGACATGTGACATATAAACACACATACACACCTATGCCACTGAGTTTAAGCACAGACTCATTATTAGAATTAAATTGAACAAGTTAGGGATATTTCATTTTTTAATTATTTTAAGACGTGCTTAAAAAAATATATGGTACTGGGGAACGAAACTACATTGCCTGCATTACTATCTTCCCTATGTATAAAGGGAATAGAGTTATATATAGGTAATTTAGTGTGTGTACATATATATGTGTATATATATATATATATATACATGTGTGTGTATATATGTATATGTATGTATATATATATATATGTATATATATATATTCTTATGAAAATATCAGACCCACAGATTATATTTCATAAATAGGGAAAAATATCGTACAAAAATGCCGAATATTTTCTGACATGTATTAAACCACATTATGTTTAACCGGAAGCTGTACCAAACTTTAATATCCAAACATTTACACCTACACCTGTATCAGACACCGTGGACAGACGGAGTCTTTGCGCTACCCTGTCCATGTCTCTCGTCGTTAACGGTGACTGATGGATGGAGGATGATGTCAAAGACAATAAACAAATGAATTCAAAGCGCACAACGAACTTGTTGACCAGTGCCACGCCCATGGAGTCAGTGGTCAGAATGTGGACCAACGGTATTATACTATAAAAAGTTTGGACCAGCAAACACTGAGTGAAGAAGAAAGACTCACCTGCGCGGCCATGAATGACAGATCCATGCTGCTGCTGCTGAGTTCTTCGATCTTCACCACCGGACGGAGACGTGCGTAATTTTGGCTTATTTTATTCCAAGACTGAGCATTTGCGTCAGGCGTCTTTTCTTTCCACCGCCGCTGGAGCTGCTGAGGCTGAAGCTACTGATGTTGTTGTTCTTCTTGTTGTTGTTAAAGGATGGTGATGGTGATGTTTGTTTCTCCGAGACTCGACATTCACTGGAGCATTTACTTGCAAGTTGTCGGAGTTTTACGTGAGGAGCATGTCGAAGGATGAAGAATGAGACGGAGGAGGAGATGAAGAGGGAGGATGAGAATGAAGCGGAATGGAGAAAAGCAAGTGGGAGGAGGAGGAGGAGGAGGAGCGGACGGTGAAATGATGGGGAGAAAGATGCAAGGCGGTGAGGGAGTGAGTGAGAGTGAGCGAGAGAGAGAGGATGTAAGCAGCTGCCTGGACTGTAATGTGTTTTAAATTAAAGTTCTATTTTATTCGAATGCATTTTTCGGCCGCAGCGCTCTGAAGTCGACAGAGTCAACTGTTTCTCTCTGGTGACGATCTCTGGAGTTCTGACTGAATTAACATTTTGACAGGTTAAAGCAGGGCAGTCAAAGTCTAGTTATCATTGGGCCATAATTAAAAAATGCAAGGAAGTCGTGGGCCAAATATAATAATAATGGAATGGTTCATGTTTTCTCCTTCTCTCCAGACCAGTAATGTAGATTTTTTCCCTGAATCTCCAAAAAAAAAATTTTGAATAAAAAGGGTCATTTCAAGGATCTGGATGCAGCTCGTTCAGATTTGTAATTTGGCAATACTGCTCCAGATTATATAAGCATTACTTTTACTTGGCATTCACTTAGTTAACGTAAACATTTATCTAAATCAGACCTGAGGCCTGGGGGCCAGATGTAGCCCGCCAAACTTGTCCAAATTATACTGGTTATCATAACAATAGCCTCCTACCTTCTCCCTGCATAGCCAGCATTTCCCCAATAGATAGTCTTAAAGCATTTCACCTTCATTTAGTACGAGTCAAAATAAATGCCCAGGCCTGATCTAAATGTTCCATCTATCTGCTCCAAATCCTGGCCCTTTAGTTCCACCAACTGTAGCCCGCAAGTCAAAGACTTGCCCATGTCTAGGCTACAGACGGGTGTATTGGGCCAATGCCTGTACTCATTTTATATGATCTTGCAGGCTAAAATATAATATCACTCCAGCCCTGGTGCCTGTGTTTGACTCATGCAGCAGTATCAACAACTGGTATTAAAAAAACAAACCAATCAGATCAATATTCACCAAAGGCTTTGGCTTCATGCGTAGAAATGTGCTGCTGCTTGTCCAATAAATCTCATCATCAAATCTCATCATTATCCATCGTATGCACCTCCATCCCAGTCATTCTTACAGTTACTGTAAAATGAGAATATCAGTGAGGGGGTAGGGTATATCTAGAAATATCAGGGATGGAATCTGCTGCTGAAGGTGCATGACCTTAAGGGTTTCATATTTGGGCAGTTGGTGGCCCTGATGGTTAAGATAGCGGACTTGGCCCCCGGTTCGAATCCCCGTAGCACCAAGTTACCGCTGATGTGCCCTGAGTATGGTCCCCCAATCCTGCCTGAAACTGTATTATTGAAGAGCGAAGATAGATTTTAGATTTTATTTTAGAGAAGAAATCAAACATGGGCACCAGTGCTGCCCCAGTGCTTATGGTAACATAGTTGGGTCCACAAGGCTTTAGGTTCTTATCCACCAGCTACCAGGTTGCCACTGAGGTGCTCTGATCATATCACCATCCTGGCCCACATAACTTCCAGTTATGTGTTCAAGTTTCAACCTATGGGAAGGGGCATTGTATGAAGCAGTGTGATTTGGGTGGCAGTCATGAAGACTGCTGCCCCTGAGAAATGGCATGGATAAGTGGATGAAGATGATTGACTGACAAAAAGACTGAAATCAAGTGAGGTGACCAGATGGAACCAGATCTCTCTGTCCCCACTGTTTGATCCGTGGTCACTTGCCTGATCCTAAAAAAACATTAAGTGCATCACAAACATTATTTTTGTTTTACTGCGTCTACATGTTATTGAAACCAATTTTTTATTTTTACAACTGGCTAGGCCTCAGAGTGATGTGTCCAGCAGTGCTCATGTACAGCACCTTACTGGATCGAGTGTTTGAGTTTCTGTGCTGTGGTCTTATTTTTGTCACTTTTAACATTCCTGTCACAGTTTGTTTTCCTGTGAAACAAATACCCAGCAACCTTTGACAACCCATGGGGATGTGAGAAAAAAAGCTATTAATCCCTTAAAGATTTCTGCAACCATCTGGATGAAATATCTTCTACTGCATTAAAGAAACAGCTTCTGAATAGAATCTTTAAAAGAGAGGTCTACGCAGTAGTACTGTTTAGCCAGACTGTAGTGTGTGTAATACACAAATTTGACACAAAATAACACATTCTTCAAATTATTCAATTATTCAGAATTATACAGGAAATTGTTATGACCTACTGGGCATTGCTGCCTGTCGCACCTCTTCCAATGCCCATGGGTCAGCCAGAAACCACCATTCATCAACGTTTCACGCTTTTAATTCCAGTACATCTCCTGGTGGCGGAACAGTGACAGGAACATCTCCTTGTTACCCGCTGCAAGGGTGGGGTGACCTCCTTTGCCAGGTGTGGCCCACATCCCTAACGAGTCGTATGGTTGACAACCCCGCGAGGCCTCCAAAAAACCTCCACTGATTAGATGATGAGTTTTCCAGCCAGTCTTCGAGCACTTAGTCAACTCACAGTACTTGGCTTTCTTGCATTTGAAGGCGGCCTCAATCCCCTCCTACATAGGTACTGTGAGCTCCCCACTCACCATCCGCCTTGGCTGACCACACAATTATGTCTGGCTGGAGGAATGCAGGGGTAATCTCCGTAGGTAACTCAAGCTTCCTGTCAAGGCCGACCCTCCACTCCTGGTCAGGCAAGAAGGGCCTTGAAATTTCTCCTAGCCTGATACATCTGCTAACTCCTTCATCAGCATCCAAGATAGTGGGGTCTTCTACAGGTGGTGGTGTTTTGCTTTCCTGTCGGTACTCCTCCAGCTCTTCGTTCGCTTCCTCGGGACCTGGTCATGGCGGCATCTGTAACAGCCGCTGAGAACGCAATCTTGCAGCCTAACAAGATGTGCTGGAGGCTTAAGTTGGGAGCATTGCAGAGTGCAAACCCAGTCTCATTACCAAACCACTGGTGGAGGTTCCAAGGGCAGGGAAGTGTGTTGTAGGTTTAGCTGATGAGGAAGCTGAGTCTTGCCTGTAGGATCCAGATTCGAGAAGCAAAATGCATCTTCGTACCCTAGGACCTACCTAACCCTCCCTAGACTCTGCCCACAACCCCCGATGTTGGTCTTGGCATTCAACCTGCGACCGTTAGGGTTCCTTGACGACCTGTCTGTAAACTCCTAAAGCTCGAAGACCAATGTGGTCTTCTTGGATGGACGGACGGATGGACAGATAGATAGAAAAAAGTACAAAAAATACCAATACATTAGGAACAATATGGGTGGGTTTGAGGTTTGTACAACCATAACAGTGAACAATGGATATTAGTAGGTAAGGTTAATAGTATATATACACATGAAAGTAGCTTAAGTGTTAGAGTGCATTTTGAATGTATCCCAGCTTTAGTGGTCGCTGCAATGCGCTTCTTTCCAAATGAGACAGCTTTATATAGACACTTTGGCAGTCCCAACTTTTTTTGGATTAATATGTTAGCTTTCCTATCCATCTTACTCACGCTCAATGAAAAGGTCCACTCATTTTCAGGGTCCATATTTTTAGTAGAGTGTGAATTGATAGCATCAGTCCTTATACTTTACTGTGAGTTTCCTTTATTAACCCTTGCCAGGTATTTTCTCCCCTCCAAATAAGAAGGTTGTCATTCCTTGCTCCTCTCCTGAGTGACAGGCTGCAAGACTTGGAGAGCTTGATCTTTCAAATAGGTTCAGCTCTGTGCAGCCAATTCAAGGATTTCCTTTGTTCTCCTTCCCTTTGGTCTTGGGGTGGTCTAGGGACAAGCTCGCCATGCCTTTGTTTTGCTTAATTTGCCACTTAATCTTACTTCTTCTGACAGGTTTCTTGGTCTCTACATTAAGCTCTGTTCTGTCTGCTATGTTTTAATATGGTGAGGACTGGGTCTTTATGCTCACCTGGAGACTGGTTTTCCACCAGC
The DNA here is from genome assembly GCA_016785265.1 of Paraplagusia blochii. Lineage (NCBI taxonomy): Eukaryota > Metazoa > Chordata > Actinopteri > Pleuronectiformes > Cynoglossidae > Paraplagusia > Paraplagusia blochii. Next base: position 64,264 of record JAFBJS010001793.1, read on the forward strand.
GTAACTTCTTCCTCTATTGCTCTCTTGCCTCCAGCCACATTGGGCTCTATGGTTTTTGCCTTGAGCTTTGGTCCTTCTTGTCTGACTTGCTGTCAAAGTGCAAGGTTGCTGTTGCCTATTCTGACCACACTTTGCTTTCCCCTGTTGGACCCAAACACCCCTGAACGTGGTGACAGGCTCATATACTTTCTGCAGGATTTTCTCCTCATTTCATGGAGTTCCTGTGTTCTCATTATCCAATTCTGTTGTCGTCAACGTGTGGTCCATCCTGATGGGCCCATCTTTCATCCTCTTGGAGGGCCTGGGGGTTGTTGCTTCTTGGGATTCTTCATAGTTAGAGTTAGGCCTCTCTATAATGAGAGGCCCTTGGGTTGGGTAGCTTGGCGCCCACGCCTGATACAGTCTATCCCTGCTGTCATCCAGTCTCTCCAGGACGTCCTCCAGTCTTCCCTAGACTCCAACTGCCCTATTTACAGTAGCCACTGGGTTTACCATATATATGAAATATGAACATATCCAATATCTATGCTTGCAATTTTCAAGGTCAAGTTACAACACTTTGTGCATGGAGTATTATAAAAGATTATTGTTATGGTGACATTTGGAGGATGTAAACAAACCTAATTAAAATAAATAAGGTAAAGCCATGACCACTGCCAATGTCATGACCATTGATAATAAAAAGGGCAGATGGATGCATTTTTATAGTTTTTTGTTTTCTTTACTACTGTATTTACTGGTAATTTATTTAAATGCCTTGAGTAAAAAGCAGATCCAACAATTACTATTCCCCAAAAATAATCATAATAATCATCTTCTGTATTTATTTCATAATTATCAACTGTAATGGACTGAACACATCAGTTACAATGTTGAACCATTCACATGTGATTTCATAAAAATCTTAATCTTTTAGGGATGTCAGATGAGAACAACAGGTTTCATACAGACTTAAGCCTAGACTACACTGCATGACTTCTTTCTGCACTGAACAAATCAATTGCAGTGGTGATCAATTCACAGCTCAAGACTGGTATTCTCTCACTCTGCAATCAATTGGTCGGATGCGATTTGACTGATCAAATTGTACGTCACACATGACACGTCGCGAGCGCATCAGATGTATTGAAAGAAAAGGTAAGGAAAGACAAGAAGCAGGAGGAGATGTTTTTTTTGTAGAAGAAAACTTTATTGACAGTTTTTACAAATGTAAAACAAAACAAGAATACCGTTGTTATCCACTGAGGACGAGGAGGAGGAGAAAGAGGCCAGTGGTGAGCGATGTGCAGATGCTCACAGTTTCTCTCTACAAGGATAATAATGTCCAGCAAACAAAAAGCTCATTTCCCTGACAATTTGTGTCAAATATCCAATCAAAAATGTTTGATTATCACATGATCATGAGGTGACAAATCGCTTGCAGTAATCTTGTGTACACACACGACTCAAGTCTCTTGACTCAAACCAACCACAGCCGAAACAACTGAAAAACAATGGCAAATCAGTTGGTACTAAATGGTTTAAATGTATGTATTTGGTGTGCTCATTCAGTGACCTCAGACCTTCCCCCATTGGACAGCTGGGATTGGCTGCAGATTTTCCTCTTGACCTTTCAGAAGACGATGCAGTCAAATATGAGGACCTGTGTGGAGCTGGAAATAAATTATTCACCTCAAATCAAGATAAACTGAGCTCATCTGCGCCGGTAAAATAGAAAAATAGAACAGGTCAAAATAGAACTTGACAGACTTGGTCGTCCCCTGTCTCTCTTTAAAGGCTGTTGGTGGGAGTTGGAGCTTCTGGCTCAGAAATGTTCAAAAAGATGTTTTAGTTAAAAAAACAGCCCATGGCCTCCAGCATTCAGCTTATTCAAGGCTTCATTGAAACCCATGACCCAGCACTAATGACACATTATGAAACAACAAGGCCTGCTGAGATAAAGAGGCAGTGGACTGTCCACAGACACTCTATAACAGTGTTCTCCAACCTTTTTTGCGGCACAGACCAGTTAAATGTCTCGTACTATTTTCACGGAGCCCAATGTTGGTTTGGTTCACATGGTTTGGGGCAGTTGGCGGCCTAATGGTTAAGGAGTTACCGCTGAGGTGCCCTGAGCATGGTCCCCCACATACTGCTGCCCAGGTGCTGGCCGAGCCAGCAGCCCCCTGCTCACTACGGTGATGGGTTAAATGCATAATTTCCCATGCATAATATAGTTCTAACTTATTAATTTTATTTATTTAAGTTGTGGCAGATAAATACCCCTTATTAAAAGTAAATTTCTGGTTTTGTGAAATATTTTCCTACCTATGAAATCTTCCTACCTGAATTAACTGTACTTGCACACAAGGGTTTCCCAAGTGCATCCAGCCTATAACTTTCTCCTATCAAACTAGTATACAAGGTTAGAATCTTGTATCAATTAATCATTTTGAGTTTATGTTGTCAAATAATCAAATATAGTTGCATTATTGATGATGGAATCCTAGCCATTCTATTGTTCAGTTCTTTTGTTGATATGGGTATGGATCAAGTGGAAGTAATAGCCAGATGGGGCCAAATGGAAACATTATTTCTCTGCGGCCCGGCACCAATTCACCCACCAGGTCGGAACCGGCCCCGGCCCAGTGGTTGGGGACCGCTGCTCTATAACACAGACTTATCTTTCACACTGATCCACGCCAATAGTCAAACACAGTGTGGTTTCATGTTCTGAAGCTTGGTGTAGATTGAATAGCATTGGTAATCAGTACATGACTGTTGTTTTCACACAGTTTGATCCAATGTTGAGTTTTGATTGGACTGATCACAGTGTGCACAACATGTCTGACTCCAATTAACAGAATTGTTTTAGATTAGTGCGTCTGCCAAATGTATTGAAATGTAATGCAATGTAAATAAAGATGAGGAGGAGGAAGATTTTTTGATATTTAGAAGAAAATGTTATTGTGAATTGTTACAAATGGAAAAATTGAGAGGAATACCGTTGTGATCCACTAAGGAGAAGGAGGAAGAAGACACCACTAATGGCAGATACACAGTGTGGTATGGTGGAGTTGGAAATTGCGGTTAAATCAGCAGGATTTTAAACATGTTTGATTTGTTTGACGATTGATTGTGAGGTTGTGAGGTAAAAATTATTCGTCAAAGCCTGTGCACTCTGCATGAATCCAGACTCATGACTCAAGCCAACAATCGGAACCAACTGCTGTTCGTTGTACGACAAAAGAATCACAGGAAAATCATTCAGTGTACGTTGGCCTTTAGGTAACATTAAGGGTTAATCTGTCAACATTAAATTGTGAAAAATGTATGTATTTGATGCGCCTGTTCAGTGACCCCAGATCTTCCCCCTTGGTCAGATTTTCCTCTTGACCTTTCAGAAGATGATGCAGTCAAAGATGAGGACCTGTGTGGAGCTGGAAATAAATAATTCACCTCAAATCAAGACCAACTGAACTCATCTGCGCTGTTCAGGTCAAAATAGATCTTGACAGACTAGGTCGTCCCCTGTCGCTCTTTAAAGGCTGTCAGCGGGAGCTGGAGCTCCTGGCTCAGAAGTGGTCAGAAAGACATGTTTTTGAACCATCTTTCTCATGGCCTCCAGCTCTCAGCTCACTCAAGGCTTCATTGAAAACCCATGACCTCGCACTAATGACACATTATGAATTATCAAGGCCTGCCGAGTAAAGAGGCAGCTATTACTCAGAAGAGAACAACATCATCATCAAAGTGGACTGTCCAGAGACACCTTACAACACAGATATGACCTTCACACTGATCCACCCCCCAATGGTCAAACCCAGCTGGTTTAACCTACAGAGTAGCACCAGGTGCAGTATTTGTCTTGTCTAATACATGTCTGATATTGGAATTTTGCATCGTCTCCAACAGCTTAGAGAAGTTTAATCATAACAGTGTTATTCTAATGCCACCATTGTTCAGCACATGGATTTTGTCCAATCACATCAAACTCACGTCTGGAACCGCCCCCTACATCCTATAGCCATTTCACTGGTGTCTGAATGTTAGCTGGTTGAAGCAGTGTATGAAGGGCACTCAATGTAAGACAATTCAGCTAGAAATCTAATGTTTGCCAGATTAACTGTTCATCTGTCTGTTGAAATTGTGCGATTGTAATAGATCGGGGTGCCCAATAGATCAGGATCTACTAGTAGATCTCCAAAGGAGTGCTGGTAGATACTGAGCAATAACATAAAACAATAGAATAGAAATAAAAACTAGAGTTGTGATTCTATTTGAAGACGCTGATTGAGTCAGACTGTATAACACATGTTATATGTTGGGATGTAGAGAAAATGAGATATACAGTATTTAAAGGTATAAAAAAATGTTTAGAGTTTTCAATCTAGGTAGGTCACTTCAGCCTGGTCATTTGATAAGTAGCTCACAAGACAAAAAAGTTTGGACACCCCTGTATTAGACATTATTGACTGGCCACCAAAATAGTGTCTGAAACCACTTTTTTCATGCAAGACATGCAAGAGGTATTGGGGGCAATTGGTGGCCTAATGGTTAAGGAAGCGGACCTGGGTCCGCAAGGTCCCCGGTTCGAATCCCTACTGCCAAGTTACCACTGAGGTCCACTGAGCATGGCACCGTCCCCACTCACTGCTCCCATGGCGCTCAAAGCTGAACACTGTTCACTTTGGTGATGGGTTAAATACAGAGGTCATATTTCGTTGTGTGCAGTGGTGTGAATCACAATGTCACAATGACAAAGAGTTTGATTTCCTTCTTTCCTTTCCTTGTATTGAGGAGGGAAGCTTTCTTCTCAGCAAGTTAAATACAAAATGCACGTGCAATATTTGACCATTTCATTCAGCCACTTGGATTTATTAAAAACTGTCACTAAAGCTGTGTCTGTCTTTCCTGCCAATGTTTTGATTTCGTACCGAAGCCTCATTGTTTTGAAGCGACCCTTATCTTTTGTAGCCCCACCTCACGGCTCTATTATAATCTAAAAAAAAAAACTCCAGTACATCGTGCATCACAGTGTGTTTTGTTCTCCTGGGATACTCCAGGTTGATGTTAATGAGTCTGAATAACGTTTCGCCACCTACTGGGCTGGCTTGTTCAACATTAATAAAACTGTGCGGCGTGATTGATGTGTTCTGTCACCAAGACCTTCACTGCCTGGAGTCCACGTGTTTGTGCTGATGTGATTTTTATGTAATTCCAGTCTATTCAACACGTAGGGTTTCAGAGGAGATCGGACAATGTTTGCGGTTAATCCCAAATACCCTCAACCTTCGTGAGAATTTGGGACGTTTAGAGGGCTTCATGTCAGAATCTATGAATAAAATTATTGCTGTGAAATATCTACACATAATCAATCAAAGAGCAACACATCGAGCAACCAATGAGGGGATTTTCCATAATGCAACCTGGAAGGGAAAAATGGAAACCAGATAGAAATTTATGTTCCGCCGTCAACATATCTGTGCGAGCTCATGCAACATGCACACGTACACACACAAAAGCAGGTTTAGAGAGATATTGTTTATGTTATTCATGCCAACACACGGTCTAATGGATGGGATTCATCTCTGTCGGTCTTATATTTATCTAAACGGAAATATCTTTTTCCTGAAATGCAGATGGATATGTTGAAAGACCTTATGTTATTGACATCATGTTATTGGAAATAAATGATGGAAATGAAAGAGAATAGACAAGAACTTGTACATGTATCTCCACTGCATGTTGCTGTTGCATTGCTAAATATATGAAGCGGTTTACAGTTTACAGAAACTCTGCATTTTATTTACAACATGCTAGAATTAGTCGGCAGAGGTTGTCTAGTGGTTAAGGGAAGGCTTCAGGTTTAAATCTACAAGCAATGCAAGACCTTCTATATTTGGTCTTTAATCCCAATAGTACAAATTCTCCTCTGATGTTTGCTCTGGTTTTCGTGGTATGTCTTTCTTTTCAGAAGATATTATTATTTATTATCGGGGACGAGGCGGCAATGACACCATCTAAACCTTTCGCATCAAGACAAACATCATGTAATGTTGGCTTTCACAATAAAAAATGTCAGCTCTCAATATTCTGAAAGTAATAATAAAAAATGGTTTCCCTGGCCAAAAATAATAATTACATTGTTAAGATAGAAAATAAGATAATTCTCTAACAATTTGTTACATTTTTTTATCATTTTCCAAACATAGCGGCTAAAAATCCTGTTCTTTTAGTTAAGTAAAGATTAAAAACCTCTATTTGTCCCACAGTGCATCAAATTGCATAAAGCCTGATCATCCTTAGGTCAATCATAGTTTCAAAATGAGAGAATAAGATTTGGAGGGACATTTTTCACAGTGTCTTTTCCACACTATAAGTTGCACCTGCCAAAAAAAAGTACAATTTACACGTAAAGCAGATATGGTACATAACCCGCAAGTGCCCTCCAGCAGCTGTCAGAATGAAAAAACATATACAGTAACGTGTAAATTTCTATATTTTAATAATAAATGTATACCTAAGGAAACAAACACCTACTTATTCATGAAGCCCAATTAGAGCCAGTGCTCCTACAAGTACAACGAGTACAAACAAGTACACACAGACAAATATTCATCCTCATCATATGGAGAGCCGACACAGCGATTCATAATTAATGTTCAGCATAAATCATTAATATTCATGTCTCCCTCTGTGCTTGACCAGCAGTAACCCTCAGAGACGCCGACGTTTACTACACCACACAGAATCGGTCTTAACTTTCTCTGCGACCCTAAACTCCAGGCCCGTGCGTTTTTCATTACCCGCCGCCCGGTTTCTTTAGCCACTCCACCACTTAGTTTATTTTCCATCATCCTCCAGTGTGGATGGCTATAATTCTTTTCTTGTGCATCTGCGCTCCACATCTGCTCCGGCTAAATTAATGCATTTCAACCATATCAGGCTTTAAAATTGCAGCGGTCTCTGTGGCTTTGTTTCTGTGACAGCAGCTTTATTGGCCAGTCAGATGTGATAAAGCACACTGGTACCTGATTTACAGTATTTGCTATATAGAAATGCACAGACGGCGACCACGTCCTTCACCACTCACAGGATAAGTGAAGAAATACATTGTGTCTCCTGTGTGTGTCTCTGCGTGTACCTGGAACAAGTTGTGCAGCCTTGACTTTTTTAAGGTACTCTCGGATTATAAGGTGCTCTCCCTTGTTCTTGATGCTGGATATCTCATTCCACCAGCGTGGAACAATCCTCGAGAAAAGCTTAGATTGTCATCTTAGTGTTGGGACCAAACAACATTGGCAAGAAAAGTGGAGTAGTCATGGCGAGCCTTTATTAGAGCACTAAATTAGATTGGAGTATACCCATTGAGGACCTGGTAAGCTAGGATAAGTGATCTGAATTTGAAGTGGGTAGCCAGTGTACTGTAGCTCAGTAGGATGACAAGAGCTTTTTTAGATCAAAAACATACATTCTGCTGCATTTTGGACCATATGGAGTGGTTTTATACCTAAAACCCAGAGGTCCAAATAAACTTGAGCTACATGGGGTCAAGACTTGAGGCACCAGAATTGTAAACGGTCATCCATCCTTCCTTCCATACATCCACAAATTTTCATCTCCTCATCTGTAACCAGGTTGTGGGGACAGCAGTCTCCATGACCACCATCCAAATCACACTGCCACAGCTCAACCAGCCTCTTATGTACCTTACTAGGAGTAATGAGCCCACTGTAAGCTGCCAAATGTCAACCATTGAATTTGATCTTGTCCATGAGGTGAATCTTAAATTATTCTGAATGTCGATGAAACTAAGTTCTCTAGTTATCAACCATCAAGAATGTTCTTCTGGACTTTCTTCTCCTTTTTCTGATTAAAACTACAAGATTGTACGATAGATCAGGTCTTCACCAAGTGTATAGTTGCTCATGTCTGTGTACGTTGTCAGGTTGTCAGTCACTCACTCTAGATCAGAGAGCCAAACACATCCCCTACCAAGAGAATCGCAAGGCAATGGAACGGGCTTACATTAAAGGAGTTTTTAAAAACCTGTGGCTACCCCAACTGGATCTTAACCTGGATCAAAACCACCAAACAGAACAGAGAGGCGAGGGAATCAAATGGAATAACATTGTCATTCCCTATGTTGCAGGAACCTCTGAAAACAACCATCACAAAATCCCTGTTTATGTTAAATCCACCATCACTAGGATGAAATACTACACTACAAACAGACTAATGTGGTGTACACAATACAGTGTAAAGAGGGCAAACCAAACAACCACTGCACAAATGTATGCACAGCACAGTAGAGGCATCTCTTCAGAAGAAGAGGGACACGTGTTTGAGAGATTGAAAGAGGAGTAAAGGAAGCAGTTTAAGGTAATCTGAAAAAACATTCACTGCATAGAGGAAGCAGATTAAGACACAACCTTTTGACACAACCTATAATGTTGTTCAGAGCTCTCTTCCGAGAAAATTCCCTCATTCCTTGACAATCAGACTACGGTTTGACTCCAGTATCTTCATTAGTTCCTCGTTCTCTGCAAAGACCTCTCTATACAGGCATGTAGCCTCTATGGAGTATGCCGAGGTACCCTCAAAGTTTTAACTTTGTAGTCTTCTTCTCTGAGCACATAATGCCTCTTCCTTATGCCTTGTTTTTCCTTTGTATTTTTAGTATTTACCAAAGCATGTTCCTAAAGCCCCGCGCACACGGGGAGGATTTGGCGCGCACTGATTGCTCATAGCCAGATTCTCATCGTGTGCGCGTAAATTTACGTGAGCCATTTGTCACTCGAGGCAGTGAGCAAAATATCGATTGTCCTCGATTTTTCTCGGCGCGAGTGAACAAAGTCTCATCGCATGCATGCGTTACAATGATGCAACAAGATGGCAACCAGCAGCGACTTGTTGAATGAAACGATATTAGCAAGGACAAGGATGGTCTTTGGTAAGACCATCCTTGTCTGAATAATATTCAACAACAACAACAACAATAACAGTAAAAGTACCTCTTCGTCTTCGGAGTCCACGGTTTTAACTCATCATGTGACCTGGGAAATCACCTTACTTACTAGTGAGACGTGAGCAGAATTCTTATTGTGTGCAGGTGTACTATCAGCCCGCGCAGATGGCGCTGAGCCATTGGTGTGCGCCAAATCCTCCTCGTGTGCGCCGGGCTTTACATTTCACATTGACAGTAACAAACCGCTTATTTTCCTATAGCTGTACTTGTAGCGCAACCCTAGTGAAGTTGTCATTATGCTTGCTTACACATCTACCTTACACATAGAACCAAGAGTTTGAGCCCTGGAGGAGCCGCATACTCAGTGCCCCTCGTTGGACAGCCTGTTGCAGCAGCTCTGCTAATAGTACAACAAGTCCCCCCAGTGTGAGATCAATGGAGTTCTCATTATTAGTTGTCAAACCTCACATCTCCGTCAGAGTGTTATTTCTGCCGCTGGCCTTTAGTCACATCCATCAATCTAAATGAAGCACTAAAAATAAATGTGCTGTTTGTCTTTTTTTGTGTGTTTTTCTTCACCTTCAATGTCACACATTAGCAAGGACAAGAGTAAATTATCACGTCTGCAGCTGCGGCCCCGGAAAAAAAAAAGAACTCACTTCTATTCATTGTAAAGAATGAACACGTCAGCCAGTGCAATGATGCGAGGGAGTCAGCAATTCTAATGCACTGCACTTTTTTTTTTACTTAAAACTGACAAATGTGTTTTCACAGCATAAGCAGAAATAACATTTGGGGTTATTTTGTACATTGGCACCGACCCTGACCGCGTCCCAAACACTTTCAGCAAATCTGCAAACAGTTGGCACTGCTGTTCTCTCACACAGGACAGGCTGCCACAGACGGCCACAGCTGCCAAGTGTCATGTAGTAGCGCAGATGTTGTGTTGCCCTTCAGAGGCCCAGATTTAATTAACCTTTCACAACAACTGCCTTTTCCATCAACCTCACCCTGACTAGAAGTGGAGGGTTTTTCTTTCCATTTAAAGAAGGTTTTGCTGAGCCTTTCAGAATCCCTGGTTATTTCCGAGGAGCAAAGAGAACTGAATGAAAGTCGCAGTAATCACTTTGTTAGTTTTTGTATTTAATATCATTTACAAACCAAGCTTCTTAGAGGTTTTTTTGATGCCAATTGGTTTACCAACAGTGTCCTCAATTAAGAATGCTTTACTCCTTGTAAAAATGTATCAAAATAAGGCAATGTATCAAACATGAAAAGCTCATCATGAATATTTGCTGGTCCTTTGTAAAAGACTTTGTGTTTCACTAGGCATATCAGGAGAGTGGGGTGGGAGTTTACAGAGAGGTAAGTAGAGAGTGTTTCGCAACAAATGGGGAACGGGCGCACTAATCCGGTTTATGGTTGGATTGCACCAAATGCAGCCAGGAAAGCCCCAGACAATGTGAGCAACCTGTGTGTGCCCTCGTTTGTGGACTATACAGAGACTGTGTACAGCTGTGAGAAAGGACAACAGACAACAGACTGTTTGAGTGAATCGAAGGGTCATCCATTCAAAGCTCACGATAATCTCACACAGTGCTATCCAAAGTTTGGGTGCGATTGGACTGATTACGCTGTACGATGCTACATGTCTGATCTCTGCAGCCAGAACTACTTTGGATGCCAAATGTATTGAAATGTAATGCATGTAACAATGTAACAATTTATTGACAGTTGAACAAATAAACTAGAATATCATTGTTATCACCTGAGCAAGAGGGCAAAGGAAAAGCCAGTAGTTAGAGACCCACGATTGCCCTCTGTTTCACTCTGAGACACAATGAGAATTATACTGAGCAAACAAAAAGTAATTTCCCTGACAATTCATGTCATTCTGTGGACAGATGAGAAAAAGACAAGGTAACGATGACCAGGAAATGTCTTCACAGACATGATCAGTCTGGTCTTTCAGTTCTGCTATGCCCTTCCATGTTGTTTCCCAGTTTTCTCCTTTGCATCAACGTAAGTTCAACATGTGTAGTGCGGTACTTTGCGCAAGGAAATTGTGGGCTAAGTGGCAGGATTTCAAGCATGTTTTAGTTTCACACAATCAAGCATGGGGTAGTTGGGAGGCATTCGTGAGGTAATAATCACTTGTTGCCACCCCACGTGCACAGCATGACTCGAGCCACAACGTCTCAAACGGGGTATGGAGAACGATCACTGATTGTTGCACAAATGAAAAATTTGCGCAAAATCCTGCCAAAATGGCATAGTGTTTTACTGAACTTTATGAAAGATATGACATACATCCCTAGGATGCTTCTCCTTCATTCACCCTGTGTGAATGTAGCCTTGGCCAGGAGGATTTGATGTCCTCAGGTGGCATCCACTGTTCACCGGCTGTTTCGACCATGAACCAAAACAGCCTCCCGGTGGTGGGTCGGTAGTGGTGGCCAAGTCACTGCCCATCTCCTCCTCCATACAAAGCTAGGGGGCAACTTTCTTGTATATGAATTAGAGTCACCTGGTTTTAGAATCGTGTGTAAATTCTGACCAATAGCAATTGTTTTTGTCATGTCCTGTCAAAAACCAAAGTGGTGTTTTAGTTAGCAAATCTGTTTATATTGGATATTTTTCAACATGTCATAACCAGCTTGCTTCATGCATTTAAGTTTAAACCTTAGGGATGTCAACCGATTTTAACGGTCCAATATTAGCAAAAGGATGCTGTGTGCCTATAAGGTTTGGGGACAAACAGCTGGAAAGTCACTAGATGGCAGCATTGCAGCTCATTTAATTATCAGGGGATTGTATGCGGGCTGTCTCTTATACACATCTAGATGTGTATAAGAGACAGCTGGATACGCACTCTGGGCTGAAACCATCTCAAGATGAAAAACACATCAGCCAGCGTGTCCTTCGGTTTCTTCTTCGCTGTGTCTGCATGACTGCACTGTCCAGACAGGTCTGTTTACCCAGAGGACACTGACTGACATAGATTTGAGGACAAC
>JAFBJS010001793.1:76768-135544 GCA_016785265.1 Paraplagusia blochii
TGACTCGAGCCAAATGTCTCAAACGAACAACAGATTTTTGCACAAATGAAAAATTCACGCAAAATCATGCCAAAATGGCATAGTGTTCACTGAACTTTATGAAAGAACCATACAAAGCTAGGGGGCAACTTTCTTGTCCATGAATTAGAGTCACCTGGTTTTGAAATCGTATGTAAATTCTGACCAATAGCAATTGTTTTTGTCACGTTCCGTCAAAAAACAAAGTGGTGTTTCAGTTAGCAAATCTATTTTTTATTGGATATTTTTCAATATGTCACAACCAGCTTGCTTCATGCATTTAAGTATAGACCATAGGGATGTCAACCGATTTTAACGGTCCAATATCAGCAAAATGATGCTGTGTGCCTATAAGGTTTGGGGAATAAACAGCTGGAAAGTCACCAGATGGCAGCATTGCAGCTCATTTAATTATCAGGGGATTGTATGCCGGTGCCGCAACTTATACAGTTGTCTTCGCCAATAAATGAATGACAAATCATCTATTTCGGTACTAGATGAAATCAGAATTAACAATCTGATATATATATATATTTTGGATATCACCAAAATCACGTTTCAAATAAGAGTACATTTCATTTTAATTATCAGTGATTCTGCCATTCTGATTTAGCTGGAAATTTGTCATTAGCCCTGAAATGAATATGGTCCATTTGTGAGGTTTTAAAAGTTGAGCAAAAAAATCAATAAAATAAGTGTCTAGAAAGATAGACCCGTCAAAGCTGCTCCTGTCAAAAACACCTGAGACCCATGTTATTACATTAAACTGTATATATGTGTGTTATGGGGCCAAGGTTCAGGGTCAGTTTGGACCCGGACAGCTGGCTGACCCTGACCATCAATCTTCACATGTTATCACCCCCATAGATACAAAATAAAGGGAACATATCGTATATTTTCAAGTGACGTGCATGCGGTGCCAAGTACAAGGATACAGGCGAATGATTTACCAAATAGTTGAATTCAAGTAGCAAACACAATGTCTTTTCTCTCAGTAAATTATAAAATCATGTTATTATCATATTGAGTGTTTGGTGGTGATGTAAACAGGATGTGTTTACTGACCTGAATATTGAGACAGATGACTAAATGTTTACATGGATCCAACGCAAACAGCAGATTTCCTGGAGGGAATCAAAAATTGTTGCTTGGAGAATGAGTCACAGTGTTTACACACAAACACAGTGTTTACACACAAACACTATGTTTACACACAAACACTCACATGCACGCAGGATTGCATTATTTTGGTGCAGACCAGCTTCAGATTTTCATTTTCTCCTGCACTGACTGTTTAATACGTTCTTAAATGGATTCTTTTCAATTTTGTTCCAGGCTCATGACATCTTCACCCTGGCCGACGTCCCACGTCCTCCATGCGGTCTCTCTCCCATCTTAAATAAATGGAAATGAGCCACCCCCACACACTCTCCAAAACTTTACTTCTTTGATCACCTGATTAATTTTGGCTCCACCCGAGACGTCACTCGTTACTTTAAATAAACCTGACTTTGAAAAGTCCTCTTATCATTCATGTTCACTTTTCCTGGCACCGTCTGCTTTGTCCTTTTTTGATATCATTATCTGAGGTGAACAGAGAGACACAATGACAAAGGATGAAGAGAAAAAAAATGAATACACAACAGGTTTTGTTTGTTTCACACAGACACAAAACTGCCTGCACCGTCTGTTTGCTCGGCGTCGGTCAGGCGTGAATGCTCTTGTGGTGGTGATCTCACTGTGCTGGGCCATTTGCCCATAAGTGGATTTATGCAAATAGTGCATTTTGACTTTTAGATGTTTGTAGCAGGTAAACAAGACTGACCTCTGTGTGTTTGAGTCCAGAAAATGCCAATATAACAAGGTATGATTGATTTTCACCATGAGATGGGACTCACATATCACTGTAATTTCCGGACTATAAGCCGCAACTTTTGCCACACAGTTTCAACCCTGCGGCTTATGCAGAGTTGCGGCTAATGTTCGAGGAGAAAAGGTAAGAGTGAGACAGGTGGTGTCGAGGAAGACGCAATTCACAACCGCCAATAAACACCATAGAAGAAGAAGAAGTATAACATACAGTAACGCGCTTTGTACATGAATAAAATTAGCATAAACTGACCCTCATTATGGAAAATGCAAAAAGAATGCAGCACATGCTGCTTATAGTCTGGTGCGGCTTATAGTCCAGAAAATACGGTATACATAGGTATTCACCGAGGCTAATACAGTGAACATAATCTAAGACATAAAAACAAAAATCTCATTCATTATCGCCGTGCTGTTGCTTTAAGAAGTTGTTTCACTTCTCACATGATGATGTGCTGTGCGCTCCAGATGGATAATTACTGAAATTACAGAACTGCTTTGCTCAAACGCTCACACCTACACATGTACTCATACACACATCCAACAGCTCTTACACAATCACGCAACATGTAATTTGACGCCATGTTGATTAATGCCTATGTGTATGAATTAATAAAAAGGGAAAGGGGGACGTGGCAACTCGGGGTGAGTATGCTGCACTCGCTTTTTGCAAACAAAACAAAGAGTTGACTTTTGTGTTGTCACTTTGGCGTCAAAATAAACCCAACAGTAGGAAAAACCAATGCAGATTTGGGTAAACTATGGCTTGAAGGCCAGATGTGGCTCATTTTCCATTTAAATCCAGCCAAACCTTTCCATAATTTCCATTCCTATTGTTATTTGCTTATGAGGTTTTCCTCAAATTCCTCCATTTCCCTAATGGATAGCATTTATAACAGGGGCAATTGGTGGACTAGTGGTTTAGGAAACGCACATGGGACTGCAAAGTTCGAATCGCCCCGCCGCCAAGTTACCACTGAGGTGCCCTGAGCATGGTGCCCACACACTGCGCCCCCTGCTCACGATGTAGATTGAATATACCAGGTACTAACAAACAATTGTAAACAAAGTTGTCGTCTGCATAGTGCAAAGGGCCACATTAATTTGCTTTACTTGCAGATTCATACCAATGTGAACTAGTTGGGAAGTTTTATCGCCATATGTCAGCAAACTGGAACAAGTGACCAGGTGCATGTGATCCAGGAGCCATTTAAAACTTAGCAAGTTAATCCTTGGGATATTCCAAGGTCAAATTAATATCTCGTATATTTTACCACTCCTTCATATTCCTTCAATCATTGTCAAAAGGGTGAAGTTTTATTCTAATTTCTCACCAACTCACTGACACTGACTCTAAGTTTTTCCACTTTCATAAACACTGCCGCATGGAGACTCAGTCACAGATCTGCACTACACTCACGTACTCCTGTGGAACAAGTCTTTTGTCAAGTTATACTTTTCACTGACTTTGCCAGGAGAGGTGTCTTTTGTCTGCGTTGAGTTGTTGCAAAAGTCAAATGGTTTCTGTCGGAGTGAACGGAGCTGAACGGTAAGATTCAGTTTCTCAGTCAAAGACGTGTTTTGTAGTTTAACCTCCTGCTCTTCAAATGAGTATTTCCCCAGGCTGCTGACTCTGAATTACCAACAAACAGACCATGTTGCATGAAATGAGTTCCAGCATGTTACCGTAGTTTCTTCACTCACGTACAGGTCGTTTGCATTACACACCGTAATGAGCGAGGGTCACAGTATGTACGTAAACAAATCCTTCACTGAATCTAAATATATGTTGCACTGTTGAGACCAGACAATAAACACTGTTCTTCTACAAATTGTAAAAGAACTTTTTGAACTTCGTTGTATTGGGAATAACAATAAAAACGTATGCTTGAGAGGCATAGTAAAGGACCAAAAGTTCCCCTAAAATTGTTTTTGCTGCATGCACTGATTGGGTGGGGGCCCCGCGATATCTTGCTTGATCCATCCATCAATCTCTGTCCGCTTATCCGTAGCCAGGTTGTGGGAGCAGCATTTAGAAGAGGGATACCCAGACTTCCTTCTCCTTAAACACTTCCTCAAGCTAATCTGGATCACTGGGTCACCTCCCAGTGGGACAGAACCTAAATATCTCCCATCGGAGGTGTCCAAACGGTATCTGATGTAAATACCCAAGCCACCTCAACTGACTCCTTTGAATGTCCAGCTGGGTCTATTACCGTTTTCTTATTCAATTTGGAATCGAATACCGAAGTAGTTAATACGGGATTTGATCTCGTATTCACTTTGCATTCACATTCAGTTTAATTTGGTATTCGCTGCGCATTCGATACCTGCTTTGCATTCACTCACAATAAGGGAGCGAATGCGCATTAGTCTAAGCATGCTCCAGTTTCAATTTGATCACGTGGTTATATAACGAGATCTCGTTAATAAGCGGTTTTATTCAACATGGATTCTGTCAACAAATACACGTGCAATTTTGAGGAATAAATGGAGCAGGTTAAAGAAAGATCAAGGCGACGTATGAAAGCGATAAGAAGGAGACACAAAGAACGAATGAAGAAGATAAGGAGAGAAAATATGAGGAAGTGTTTTGTAATCCTGTTCCTAATAATGCAGCAACATATAGCGGTTGACAAGGAGATGAGCCACTCCAGTAGCATTTTACGAGCTGGTTAAAGTCGCGGAGAGCGACAACCGCTATACTTTTTATTGATTTACACCCGTATTAGTTAATTCGGTATCAAAAACCACCGACTAGAGGTGGATTATTTAATGCACATTAGTTAAGGAGCGAATGCGCGGTAGTTTGTAATGTGAACGCAAACGGGGAACGACACTGGCTTCGCGTCACAACGAATACCGAATTAAGTGCCAGTGTGAAAACGGCATATGTCTCTTCTTTGGCTTTTTCCTTGCCGGGTCGTGTGGATCCAGACCCGGCTACTAGTCAATAACCAGTGGGTTCAAGCCCTAGGACAACTGGGCAACATACAGTAGACAGCCTTGATGTCATCCTGATGTCCATCAGCGCCATTATAGACCATTCTTTGTCTTATCCTTTGTCTAGGACCTGTTTGCCTTGGGAGACCCTACAAGCGGCATGAAGCCCAAAACAAGGTAGCTCCTAGGTTCATTCAGATGCTCGAACTCCCTCAACATGTTAATATGTCAGTGCTGGGAGGGGCCCCAAGAGACCCTAGTGTGAAACTGTAAGCCTGTTTAGTCCAGTTTAGCAGCCTTGTTGATAAACATATTTGCAAGACATGGCATCGTAGCCAGAGAATGCCATAGATCAAGGACCCCATGAACTGAGATCAGCTGAAAAAACACCAACTCACTCTTCTGTTTCTCCTGGACTCCAACAATATCAAAACGTTTAACATCGCAAAACAATTATCCTTTTGCATCTTAGAATGATTGATTATTTGGGACGATTTATTTCACTACATCTCAGATTTATCTCTATTTTATGTTGTCAGTGCCCACCCACCCCCAAACACACACACACACACCCTATGTTTGGGCTCTCCTGCATTTTCCTAATTGATCTCCCCTGTGTTGGTCTGCACTCCACCCAATCTGTTTCACCTGTGTCTGATGAGCTTCACCTGTTGCCACCTATTTAGTCTCAGCTCCTGTGGTTCCTGTCGCATTGGTGTCTGTTGTTAGCAGTGTTGATATTGTTGTGTTCTTGTATTTATTTTGGGTTTTTTTTTTTAGAATTATCACTCAATAATACAACTGGAAAAATATAGGATTAGTATTCAGAACGATAGATATTAGACAACAACTCCTAAAGGGTTTTTTAAAAAAAACAACATGTGTGCAAGTTATTCCTGGCGGCCCAGAGGACAGCGGTCAGAAATGTCCAAACATTTTTGTCACTGTGTCAGACATGGAGACTGTGAAAACCTGCTCAAAGACAGAAGCTGTGACAGTTCTTCTATATGTTGCAAACCTACACTCATATGGGCTCAACAACATCTTGTCAGTGTTTGAGGATCAATGCCGTATCAAAAGTCTTATTAAAACATGGGTTGCATTCAAGGACAATCGGTGATTTCTTCTTCTGAAATTGATTCAGTGTGTTAAACATATTTTAAAGTTGTATGTGTTTGATATGACTTGGTGACCAAACCACCAGCTCAAGTTTACAATTTAACAGGAGATAGTTCTCATTAAGCAGAAACACACGAAGAACAGCAGCTTGGTGGCGATTGGTTGATAAACCTGACTCTCATTGTCATTAGCTTTAAAATGACTTTAATCACATTTGTTACCAAACATCACATCAGGTGTGACGTGTAAGTGGATTAGTTTTGTAAGCGGATTATTTAAACAAGGGATTAGAGGGAAGAGGAGTGGACAACTCAAAGATTTAATCATTTATTTTGACATCAAAACCTTGTTTTGTCTCATCTGTGTAAGATGTTTTGTCTCCAAAGCCTCTGAAATAGTGGCTGCTTTTCCCTAGAAATCGCAAACCAATAGTTAGATGAATACAAATCTTTTATTTGTAGTTTCTACCAAAATACAATAATAGAAATAACAGATTATCTGTATGAGCATCATAAGAGTGATGTTACTGATCCACTGAGATTGCCCATTGATTTCTCTGAGAATGTCAAAGAGAAGAGAAACTAAACAGTGATGCTGCGGATCCAAAATGCTTCGATGTTATGATCGGGGCAGAGTGACGTGACTGGGTTGAGAAGACAGAAAGTCAACAGTAACTCAAATAAAGGCCCTGTTAAAATCAAGGTGTCCAGAAGACCTTCTCTGGATGCACAGCGTGTCCAACCTTGGAGCAGATGGGTTGACCTTACTGGCCACTTTATTAAAGCACCAAGGCCAACATTAGGGCCACTTTATTATATATTACACAATCGTATGACAGAATACAAACAGAGCAGGAAAGATGCTGATTCTATTTTTCTTCATTCAGAGAAGCTTGGATAAGATTTATTAAAATAGAAAATCTGCATGTTTAAAAAAAAAAAAAGTTATAAATTTAGACTAGGCATATTGTTATTGCCTTAACAACTAGAGCTTGTACTCCCATTGTATAACCTGAGGGGGTCACTATAAACTGTTTGTTTCATTCAGGAAATCTATTAAAGATTCCAATTAAATTTGTTTTTCTTTCTTTTTTTTTTTTTTTTTTTTTTTTTTTAGAAAACAAAATAAGAATAAAAGAAAATGCAGGCAGATGGCACAATCCTTACAAGTAGTCCACTGTAAGCTGATGAAATTCTATCCAAATAGTTTGTATTGCTTTTTCATGTTTTTTTATATATACAGTGTATATGCACATTCTATGTTTTGCTAAAAGGTTTACACTGTTTTGCCACCATTGTAAAACAAACAAATACATCAAAAAGAGAACATCGTGCTGTCTCAAGCACCTGTTTTATTGCAAATATGAAGACTGAGCATCAGCGGGATGTGTGAGACCGTTCACTCCCTGTAGCCACTATAAAACATAAACATTAGCCATTTCATGACACAGGAGACAAAGAGCATCCAGAGTGCCCCCTGCTGAGTCATCACAGGCTTTAACCTTTCACTTCTCATTTTCCACATCTGTCTCCACACTCTGCCTTCCCTCCTCCTTGTGTCTCCTTTTCAGAACGCTGCCTGCAGATGTGATGGTGTGCATCACGGTGCAGCGGGACATTATGGCTTTGTTTTGAGTGACAGATGTGCCATACAGAGTGTCACACACTGTAGCATCGACCGAACATGTGTTAGTGTGAAATGACAGGCGTTAATCTCAGTGCTCGGCCCTGACAGGTGTTGTGCAGCGGTCAAATCTGCAGATAAAACCAAATCATGTTCAGAATAAAAATAAAGCAAAAAGACGATTTGCCACCATTTATAACCATCGTTATTATTCCCTATTGCTGCGTCTCACCACATCCAGGATTTCATTCAATCTTCTCAGAAGGCTTTGTGTGTGTATGTGTTTGTATGTGCATTCAACTGCAGGGCTACATCAGTGATCTTGATCAGGATGACAGGGGACTTATCCATCCTGTGAGCCTCTCTTTCTGCAGATTTCCCTGTGGAACCACAGCTACCTTTTCACACATGCTGCTTTACCCCCCCATTTGTGTCCAATCATTTTACTTTCACTGTACAGTGAAGAATGGCTTTTCACATCATTCTGTTTAAACTCTTTTCTCCAAGAGGACATAAGAAAGTAAGCAAGTCATTTTTTATACTGTTAAAAATTTGGGATTTTGACCTATTCTCTATTCCTGTTTGTTCAAATATCTCACATTTTATGGGAAAACAAACTCCATTGTGATACAAGCAACAAAATGTGATCTCTGCTCTTAACCCATCACCGAAGTGAACAGGTGGCCTAGTGGTTAAGGAAGCGGACTTGGGTCCGCAAGGTCCCCGGTTCAAATCCCCCTACCTGACTTTGTGATTCACACCCCAGGCCTCTGCTTACAATATAATTGTAATCTCTGACACATGGTCAATCGGGTGAGGCAATTGGGTTCAGCTCATACACAGCACGAAGTTATTTTATTTCCATGAATTACTGTTTAAGAACTTTTGAAATAACATAATATCTCCCAGATTGTAGGCTACGATTTTTGTTGTAGGCTACCCTAGAGTAAATGTATCAACTTTAACTATTCTAACCTAAAAATATTTACGTATCCATCCTCTTATTGGTTACCAGCTGTGGGGGCAACCATGTCCAAGACTCCGACCCAAATATCCTTCCTGTAGGTGATGAGCCCAGTTGGGATCAGGATTCGAACTAGCCCAGCAAATGAACCCTGGAGTTCCACAACAACACCAGAGACATTTAATATGGGCCAAAGTGCTACAAATTTACATATTTTAGTTAAGATAGATCGATAGATAGATAACTTTATTCATCTCCCGAGGGAAATTGGGTTGTTACAGTAGTCCGGTATAGTGAATAGAACACTAGGGATAGTAAAATAAAATAACAGGAAATACGTACTAAGCATTCAAACAATATACATTAGCTAAAGGATGTACAGTCATAGTGGAGGTATGATTGCAGAAAATAAGAATGATGGCGTAAGGATATTTACACAGGGTTGAAGAGAAGATATTGGAGTACAAATGCATAATGGAACCAGTACATTTAGAAACAAGTTAAGTAAATAATAAATAGATGAATGATAAGACAACAGTATAAACATATGCACAGTACTAGTGCATCAGTAGCAGTGATGATAACAACACTATATATATATATATATATATATATATATATATATATATATATATATCTACACACAGTGTAATATATTGTGCCAGGTGTAAGTATATGAGCATAACTCCAATACATAATATTGACAAGATAGATAAGAAAACCTTATTGACAGTTGTTACAAATGGAAAAAAAATAAACAAAATAATTTGTGTCATTCTGTGATCAGTAAAAAAAAAAAAAAAAAGTAAAATAACAGGAAATAAAGGCATTCAGACAATATACGTTGGCTAAAGGATGTACAGTCATAGTGGAGGTATGATTGCAGAAAATAAGCATGATGGCGTAAGGATATTTACACAGGGTTGAAGAGAAGATATTGGAGTACAAATGCATAATGGAACCAGTATATTTAGAAACAAGTTAAGTAA
This sequence comes from Paraplagusia blochii, assembly GCA_016785265.1. NCBI lineage: Eukaryota > Metazoa > Chordata > Actinopteri > Pleuronectiformes > Cynoglossidae > Paraplagusia > Paraplagusia blochii. Next base: position 86,294 of record JAFBJS010001793.1, read on the forward strand.
ATAATAAATAGATGAATGATAAGACAACAGTATAAACATATGCACAGTACTAGTGCATCAGATTTATATGTATATGTGCGTGTATATGTGTGTGTGTGTGTGTGTGTGTATATGTCTATGTGTGTGTGTGTGTGTGTGTTTGTGTACACACAGTGTAATATATTGTGCAAGGTGTAAGTAAATGAGCATACTGTAACTCCAATATATAATATTGCCTATTATCTGTACCATAATGGTATATAGTGATGTACCTAACAGGTGGGTTGTTAAGGTGCAGTTGACAGGCAGATTTGGTCCAGTTGTGTGATTGTGGCTCTAGCAGAGGTGGATGAGTTGCAGAGCCTAATCGCAGAGGGTAGGAATGATTTCCTATAGCGTTTCCTAGAGCAGCCGGGTTGGAGGAGTCTGTTGCTAAAGCTGCTCTTTAGATTGTCCAGTGTGTTGTAGAGGGAGTGGGAGGTGTTGTCCATGATTGCCAGTAGTTTCGCTAGCATCCTGTCTTCCACCACCTCCTCCAGGGGTGACAAGTTTAGAGCCAACAACAGACTCTACCTTTTTGACCAGTTTGTTCAGTTAATAAAAATATTTGTTATGACATATGGGACTTTTGACTCTTAGATTCTTGGTGGAGAAGCATAGAGTGGCAGAAAAGTACATGAGGGTGGCGCCACACTGTTCATTTCCCGGCCATTCATCGCTCACATGGTCAAATGGTCAAATCACAGGGGTGGATGTAGAGAAGTGATCTTCACTGGAGAAATGATGATTAAAGTGCAGCAGATGATTTCAAATGATTGCTGGAGTTCAGCTCGGTCGACAAAGCTTTGGAAACAGTTTGGATGAAGGACGTGACAATCGATATTAACCAGACAATGATCTGTTGCCGTAACTACTGAAAGACACAAACCCAGGTCTTTAGGTCGTTGCCTGTATAACTGATCCTCTTTGTTCCTTGGAACAAATCCACATTAGACCTGGAGTCCCCTTCCACATTTCTTTATGATCACACGCAACCACGTTTTATTTGTAGACATAAAATACCCTCCAAGGGCCGGAGCTTCACACTGGAAAAGACAGAGTTGTGCACCGTGTGTGTGTGTGTCTCTGTGTGCGTGTCTGTGTGTGTGTGTGTGTGTGTATGAGAAGGATTTCCTTCTGATGTTGGTGAGCACAGGCCACGCTACTTAGCCTTTAATTAAGAATCCCTCAACCTTAAACACTGCAACATTTATCAGCACTTCGAGGTCTCCTCGGTGCAGTAACTGAAACTACTCTTTAGCCCCCCCTTCCTTCTCTTTTTACCCGATGCTCAGCACCTTCCCTGTTGCCTCCCTGTGATTTATCACATCAATCAAGGAGCTTTCTGTACATTTGTTCTTCCAGTCACAGCAGAGAGCTGGCTGAATGGGTTACAAAACGACTGTGTGATGATGACCGCAGAAAGCTGCCCGGGTCAGTAATGACCTCACATCTCCTGGCTGTAATCCTGACTACGTGTAAATGCATTCCACCACCAGTTGACCTGATAATTTATTGATCCACATGTAGCATCATCAGATTATCTCCCTCTTCTTACTATCATCACATAGACCTGCCTGGGGATAAGTCGGGACGTCTCTTGTTTCCTCCCGAGGTGGAAACTAACAGGAAAGAAACAGACTGAGTGTGAGTGTGTGTGGCTGCTGTGAAGCCAATGTAAATGCTCCATATTTAATATGACAAATATGAAGAAGAAGCAGCTTCAGACAGAGGAACGCAGCAGTTGCGTGCACCACTGCTGGTACTCTTCCTTTTTTACCCATGTCAGGCCTGTTTCCTGTATGCACTTCTCATGTTTGCTGCAGCGGTGCATGAAACGTGTGGTTGTGCGAGTGTGGCCGAGGGCTCAGAGTGAAGCTGGATCACTGCTGACTGTGTATTAACTGTGTGTGTGTGTGTGTGTGGAGAGCTTTGGTGAGTCATGAAAACCTGAGTCGTCCTGTGTCACTAAAGTGAAGGGAACCCTGACTATTTTTGGAAAAATAAAAACATACTTCTGCCTTAGAGCCACCTCTAGTGGCTTATTTTATTTTTTCTTTTCTCGGGAAACTTGAGGTTGTATTTTATTGACCAAACTGGTTTGTATGTCCCTTTCTAATTGACTCAAAAGCAAAATCAACAAAAATTTCAATGTCCCTGTCATTGGTATGGAACTCTCTAGGGTTCACCTGGACAAGATTAAATCCATGTTAGGGTGGCTCCTTCAGAGGGCAGTGTGATTTGAGTGTTGGTTGAGGAGACTCTAAGGATAAGAAAATTGTAGCCTACAATCTGGGAGATATTATGTTATGGTATTTAACAGTGTATATATAAACTATATGTGGGCAGGATTTGTAGTTTTAAAATGTTTCGCTATGTTATATCCAGTGTTGGGACTAAGGCATTAGTCATAACTAATAACATAACGCGTTACCTTTCCCATTCAGTAACGACGCTATTTTTACTGTGGTATAAAGGGACTTGTTATTCATTACTATCTGTGGTCCAAATGGACGTTTTATTCAGGCCATGGAGAGAGGACTGTGTGGCAGCGGCGCGTGTGTGTGTGGTAACTCTCACAGTCATGAGTGAAAGACGGCTAAGGTTAACATTTCAGGCTAAGCCAATAAGAAAGACCTGGGCAAGTTTTCTTGCCTTATAGGGAAATAAACAGTCTCACACACATGCGAGGCGGTACAGCAGCACACACCTAGAGTGTTGTTTAATTGTTGTTACGCTGCCAAAAGAGTACAGTTGTTTTACTTGCTCATTGCTAAAATTAGATATTTAACTTTACAGTGCTATAAGAATGTAGTCATTTTATACAGTCGTATTAGCACTGCTATGTTGTTGTTGTTTACCTTTACGCCATTTTTTTGTGCACTACCTGGTTCGACAGGGAGACAAGTTGAGGTTACAATAAAGACGCCTGTCAAAATGTCTAAACATCTATGTTTAGATTTTTTTTTTGTCATTTTTTGTTTTTATTGTACCAGTGCATCTCATTATGATAGTTGCTTCAGAACACGACAAAACTTTTTAGTGTGTTTTTTTTATTCAGTAAAGTAAATAGTTATTAGTTACTTTTATAATCTAGTAACGTAACTAGTTACTTTTTCAGAGCAGTCACTAGTAATGTAATAAGTTACTTTTTCGAAGTAACTTGCCCTACACTGGTTATAACACATACATTATGCATTTTATTTGTTGTTGACATTCAAAAAGGGTTTAGTTGTCAGCAGCTGGACTTCTTCTTGGAGTTAAAAGATGTTTCATTCCTCAACTGAGGAACTTCATCAGTTTCTGGTTGATGTCAGAGGGAACTCTGAAACTAAAGTTCCTCAGTTGAGGAATGAATCGTCCTTCAACTCCAAAAAGAAGTCCAGTTGCTGACAACTAAACTCTTTTTGGAGATCATGACCTGGATGAATGAGAATCTTTACAGACTTCTTGTTTGATGGTGATTGAAAATAAAAATGAACATGTTAATACAAAACTAAAGTTTGTTTCCATATGGAAAAAACCCTACATATCTGGAAAGACGTGAAAAAAAATTGTTGTTTTCAAAAATTATATATTTGTGCACTTCAATATGTATGGTGAGCAGCCGAGTGGCACAAACTAATAAGGGAAAAATGTGAACGTATTTCCATATTCATTCTGTTGTATTTGAAATGTGTAACAGTGAAGATTGAAGGAAAACCCAGATTATAAAGGAGTATAAAGGAAAAAAGGTTTGCAATCTACAGATTTGAAGTTGATAACAAAAAGTGGGAGTGAAGGAAGTTTTTGATAATGATTTTGAATGGTAATATCTTTGTTATTGGTGCAGAACTACAGGGTTCAATTCTTGGGTTAGATCGAATCCCAGGGTTAGGGTTTTTTTGTAATTTGAAAAACTACTGATTCCTTAACATTTAATGAAACACTGTGCATCAAATGATAAAAATGACATACAAAACTGCTCAAATTAAAAATTTTATAGCAAAGAACACATATCTGAACTAAATTCACTATAATTCATTCCTTCTATGGTCCAATTAAACACATTCCAGTGACCCAGTTTATCTCCCATCCCAACAGGCTCCATCTCTGCATCTCTACACCTGCACACCCACCCACAGATGGTAGTTTGGACTGAATGTGTTGGTGTAGAGTGTGTAGGGCTGTCACACTGCTGCAATTCCTAAAATATGAATCTCCAGCAGTGACATATTGATTTTTTCTTTTCCATGCTGCCACTGCTACTGTCTGGGGACACTGTGTTTGACTGGAGGGATTAATGTAGACCAGATGAATGGTAAGTGGTCTCTCAAATGCTGCCAGTGTGGATTAAATGATCCTTTTCTGAAAAGGTCAACAACCTTGTCTGTTTGCACACACATTGCTCTTCAAGACTCTTCAGTCTCCACCGTGTGGAGGAGAAACATCCAGGTCAGTGTCCTGTGGAAAAGTAACAGGAAGAATTTGTTTATCTGTCGTCAACGTAAACATACACAGCTCTCATGTGGTGCTGGTTTCATCATTACATTAAATATGTATCTATTCTGTTAAAGATGTGAACAGGATAAATGTGCGTATGTCTTTTACATACTGGAAGTTATGTGAGCTGCAACCTGGAAGCTGCTGGATTCGAACCTTCAGCCTCCAGGACCCAATTCTGCTTCCTTAACTGTTGGCCACCACTGCCACCCTGTGTAACATCCTGTATACACATTTTATATTTTAGTAGATTCCATTTACTGTATTAAAAAATATGATTAAATTACAAACCTGGACCTAAACATTAAATAAAGAGAGAGAACCTGAGAATGTTGTTATAAGCTTAGTTCGCTTTAATGGAAAGATGGTTTTACTGAGGATGATGCTTTTTAAAAACATCTCCTCCAGAAAAAGAGTAAACCTGCTTTACAATACTCCTGAATAACAATTGTTACAAATGCTGTGTTGTAGCAGTTTGGAATTGATGTTTGCGGAACTAAATCAGTAATTAAATATATCAAACACCAACAACTGGGCACCCAGTGTTTGAAAGGAAATCAGATTAAACAACAATTAAACATTAATTTACTCATTCATCCTCTAATCTATTGCTGGATTTCAGGGGCTGAAGTCTCCATGACTGCCACCCAAATCATTCAGTGGCAACCTGCAGATTTGAACCTGAAGCCTTTCGGAAGCAAGCCCACTTACATAGCCACTAGGCTGCCACATTAATCAACTGGTCCATATTGATATAAATTGACATCTGAAACAGTAATATTTCCAGTTGTATACACTAGATTCATTCAATATGGGTTTAAATAATTGCATTTGTAATTAGTTGGCGTTGCAGCTCAAATTATTTCCCATCTTTTATAAGTTGATTTCATTATTTTATTTGTAATTATGCAAAGTAACCAATGATTGAAATGACAAAAACAAATTGAATTATTAATGCAGGATTCTAATCAATTTGATCCCATTTATTTACAGCCCAAATAAACACATCCCAGTTTACTTCAGGGGGTTTTACAACCTCTAAAACGACTTTAAAAACTAATCTGTGGGACAAAGTTCTGATTAAACTTTTTAGGACTCTTCATCTACCGTTTCATTAGTCTGATGCAGATCACTGTTTTTATCTTTTTATATGGTAGACGTCCTTGAAGAACAAAGACAAGAAGAAATTAGTTTTCTGCCATGTGGCCACTAGAGGGCCCTCTTTACTGGGTTTTTGAGTGTTTTCCTCCTACCAGTTTCGATTTGTCCATATATACCACTGCAATCGTTGCTGTTAGAAGGGCCACTAAATCATGAACTAAGAACATGTATCCAGTACCAGACAATTAGAAGATTCCAATCAGCTATAACAGAGGAGCTAATTACGATGGATTTATGAGGCAGTTGTGGCCTGGTGGTTGAGGAACCGCTCTGGGTTCTGGAGGGTTCCAGGTTTGAATCCGCCATCTGCCAAGTTACCACTAAGGTCCACTGAGCAAGGCATCATCCCTACACACTGCTCCATGGGCGCACGAAGCTGCCCAGGCTTCACTTTAGTGACGGGTTAAATACTGAGGTCACATTTCTTTGTGTGAATTACAATGTCAAGGAGTTTGGTTTTCTTTAAAATAACAAAACAGCAGATAACTCCCTACAACAGGGTCCAGTACAGAAAACACCTGGGAAATCCACTCATAAATAAAGTGTCTTTGATCGGATGTGTAAATATGGTTACTTGTCGAGGTTCGAATGGCGGCAATTAACACTAATGAATAATTCATGTAAAGACGAAGTTTCAATCCATTAGATATTCGTCCCCGGAGAGAGGCTGCGTTCCGAAGCTCGGCTAATGGAATAATTGTCTCCTCTAATTCTGTCGCTGAGTGAGTCCACGGAGCAGTGGCTTGAAAGTAAGTAACTCTAAAGGTCGTATTTCACGCCCGACTCTTATTTGTATTTATTAGTTTTCTGCCGACATTAAAAGAAAAAAATGGCGGGTTCTGAGGGACGGGTTGTGTGGGGGAGGGTACTATTACAAGGTCATATCTGTTTGTAGATTCATTAAGAAATTACTCAAGTCCTTGATGGCATATTTACAGCCTACGCTAATGCGTGAAGCTCCATAAAACTGGAGCTCATGAATGCTTGATGTTCTGTCCTGATTTTCCCATTGTGCGCCATACAGCAATAGGGAGCCGGAGCTTGACTGGCGCCAACTTTCGCAAATGTTGGGGCCTGTTTGACTTGTGAGCCTTAAGATGTTTGAAGGTTTGTGGTAGTTTTTTCAGTGTTGATGATGTAGAGTGAAGAAGTATGGACTGACACCAACTTCAAGAACAACAGAATCAACTCAGGCAACCGCTCTGCCTGGAGGAACCCTGGCAGATGTGGATCTCCTCCTGAACATCCCCAGGTCACCCTCTTATATCCTCCTTTGGTGACTTATGGATACGTTACATATGGAATACACACTCCTTATTTGGTGATTTCCTGGTTCTTGCATTATACAAGGATTTCTTGTGGGTTAAAAATGCGCTTTACATCCAGTTGCCCTCTTGGTATTTATGGGAAATCAATGCTAAGAACCCCCTTAAACCTTGGTTATTAGTCGGCACCAAATATCCACAACTCCTGTGAATGTTCAGGTCATGTCAGAGGTACGTCAAACAAAAGGAAATATATGGACATCATAACCTAGGAACCAATTCGATTCAGATGCAGATCCATTCATTTTCACCCCCTATCCATTACTGTGTCGCCGGGGGAACAGTCTCCACAACTGCCACCCAAATCATATTTCACCACAACATAACTTCCTACAGATTTTGTTCCCACTGTAGCCCAACCACCCTAACCAGGACTTGAACTCGCCTTGGAGGTGAACCCACGCCACAGAGAAGTTGCCTCTGGGCCAAAGCGAAGGCCCTGATGCAACATATCAGGGGAAACACATGACCATAGGAACATATTTGCATGAGACAATAGAGGTTTAACCAACCTGGTGCCCAGGGCCACCTGGTAGCCCCCATGGTCTACACAAGGTGTCCACAGGGTATGATCCAAATTACAAAACTAGTCCAAAAATAGTCAAAAAAGTTATGTTCCTGTGCTTTTTGAGCAGATGTTACATTTAAAATTGATATTCTAATGGGTGCAATCATGGTCAGAAGAGTGGTCACTGTTGTATGTACCAGAAATCTTTATTATTACATAGTTTGAAGAGTCTGCATCAAACTAGTAGCTCTTGGTTCCCATGAGTGACCATGAAGTGGTTCACGGTTTCAGGTTGGTTTAAACAAATATTTAACATTTTGCAATAAAAATAGAGGAAAAAAAGGATTATAGTCAGTTTGTGATTTTTGCTGCAAATGAAATTATTAGCAGAATTAGCTGCTGACTTTCAAGTCACCTTCATATGAAGGAAATACAACAAGTTTATATCAAAAGGTCACTGCTTAACATGAATAAAACCAGGCCACAAATGTCAAACTTTTATCCGCCACATCTGAAGGCTTTCTGGAGTCTTCTACCAACACCCCGTACTCTCTACACTGCTGTTGCTGTTACCTTCTGTGTCAACTAGAGGTCAGTAGCTCACAAATTTTACTGAAGCTGTGTCGTTGGGCCTGTCACAGTAAAAGTGAAGAGATGACCTCATATGATTTATCCTGGTAAATGTCATACAGTACAGTGGGCTGGACAGAATATTAGGAACACAAGATAATTCTACCATAGTGTAGCCCAGTGTAAAAGGAAGGTTACATTCAGCTTTTTTTCAGTTCTTTGAATAAAACTATTAATAACATTGTAATGTTATAACAATAACATTAATATAATTATTTTTTATTAATTATATTTATATAATAATAATATATAAATTCGAAGCCTTCCGGAGCAAATTCCACCTCCATAACCACTACGCCACCACTGCTGCCCTGTATTTACACATGTATACCTTATTATTTCTATGTACTGCATTGAGAACACTCCTTAATGCGACTCAAAGAACACAGAACTGCATTAAAAATCCGAACATAAACATATTAAATAAAGTAATAGGACCTAAGGACTAGATTGAGATCGTTTAGACATGTTCAGAGGGGAGACAGTGGTTATATTGGTAAAAAAAATGCTAAAGATGGAGCTACCAGGTCGGAGATAAATAGGAGATTGATGGATGCAGTGAGGAAGGACATGGAGGTAGTTGGAGTCAGAGTAGAAGATACAGAGGACAGGGGGAGATGGGAATTGTTGACTTGCTGTGGCAACCCCTGAAAAAAGGGAAAAGAAGAAGAAGACCTAAGAATGTCAGTATGATAAACTCCTGTGGGTCGGGATGGTGTTATGCTCAGAGTGCCTCAATGGCAGTGGACTTGAACCTCAAACCTTGCAGACCCAGGTCCGCTTCCTTAACCGCTGGGTCACCATGTTGCCGAATAAATGACAGATTAACTTTGTGGTTTTGAAGTGGATGTGTAAAAACCACAAAAGCTTCTCAATGGCATTATAGGGTTAAAACTTAAATATCGACAAAAGTGAGCCAACGGAAACTGTTGCGATTTTCTCCCTCTATGTCATCTCATGTTTTCTCGGATGTTCAGGTAATGTTTACTTAAATACTTCTCCTTTTAATGTCCATTAATTAATTAAGTCATTTCTAAGAGTACCAGTGATCTGGAGGACAAATCCTCAGGCTTTAAGATTTAAGACACATTTTACCCAATGTCCCCTATGAAATTACGACCCTGAGTAAGTCTTCCATCAGAGGACATTTTTCATCTCTTTTATTTGAACCTCGGTCGTCCCACTATGAAAGGACTCGGATAAAAACCTCTGTCTGGGCAAACCCTCTTCCTGCCTGTTTAGTCTGTCTTCGTGTCCTGTTTGCCCGTCCTTAGAACAGAAGCAGCTTTGGACTTTAATGCAGGACAAATCAATGCAATTTGTTTTATAGTCTCACAGCTGAAGGTGCTCACGTCCAAACAGCAGACACTGTCACTGTGAGGAGTCTGACCCCAGTAAAGGTGACAGTGCCAGACTGGAGTGGACCTGAGGTGGGACTACAGTCTTTTTCTAAACTTCTCCTCTGCATCTGCTGCTGCAAAAAAATAATAAAACTGATGATAATAAGTGTGACAAAAACAATAATTTGTGAGTCTGCAAAACGCTCTTAATTCCATTTTGAGGACAGAATTGGAGATTTATATCTCTGAAAGGCCAGAGTTGCTCTCCAGCAGCCATTCCTTAGTTCTAAATATAGCTTCTCAGTGTGAGGACTTCAGGTCGTACGAGTTCCGTGACAAGAAATTAGCTGGAAAAAAAAAAAATACCTCCAGCATTTGTGTAAGCTTTTATTTAGAACCAATATTTCAGATTTATGTTAATGTCAGAACAATAAAAAGTATGAGAACATTTTCCAGTGCTTTCACTCAGGTGTTAGTATTGTATAGTGAAGTAACAAAAAAAAACATGGGTCAATATTTGGATACATTGATGGTCAATGTATCCAAGCAGTATATAAAATAATTGAAGGAATAGTGTGGTTTTTTTGTGGACTATGGGTATTTCTGGAGTATAAGTCGCACAAGCAAAAAAAAAGAAAAACAGATAAGTCGCAACATTATAATCGCAGACTACAATAGAACATGCACTTCTTAGTCCATCAGTCCTTCCCTTATAGTCCACCCACTCTCTCCATTCAGTCAATAAATGTCACAGGAAGTCAACCTCATCAGGTCATTGTAGTCTACTATAGACGAGACTAGGAGGCCAATGACATTGGTCACTTTGCTACATAGGAGTATGAAACAAAACCTGTATTAAACAGGTACCATTACCTTTGAAAAACAGTTTTTGTTCCAGAACAAAAATAGATGATGTTTTGATTTTGTTCTAAGCAAAAAATGTGAAGTGTTCGTTTTTTTTTTTTTTGTACCTTGAACAAGTTTAAAAGCCCTGAGTTTAAGTCGCACCAGTGCTCTGCTGCGTTGGTGTAGAAATACTGAACATGTGAAGACACTGGTACATACACATATATAGAGTACCCTCTCACGGTTGTCACGGTGAAAAATGACAAATGTAAATCCATTCACCCATCACTCTCTGACCAGTTACCAGGTCATTGGTGGAGTCTCCACAACTGACCACATCATACCAAAACTTCAAAATTTTAATATATATGAGGAGCACTAAAGCATAGTTCACAAACACAGCCAAAGCATGAACAAATTGCAACCTATAGTCCAGAAAATATGGTAATATGTTTCCAGCAAAAAGTTAAATCTAGACATAAATAGTGCATTAATAAAATGAATCATCCTTCATCGTATTTACCAAGCTTTCGATTCTTTTGTCTTTAATTCTCAACAGGAGTTATGGGAAACCATCCAAATAAGATGCTCCATGTAGCAGAGATCTGCTTATAACAGCAGGACAGAGAGAGTGTACATTCACAGAGTGTGTGCTACCTCAACACTCGGACTGATTGAAGTGCACTCAGGTGTTTCAGACCCGTGAATACGACTGTGTGCATCTGGTCAGAGGTGCCTTTTTCTTCCCTGCCTAAAACCTCGACTCTACCCGACCTTAATCATTTGGCTGGGGAGTCATTCATTCCTCTCCCCTGGGCACAAATCAGACTCAAAGAGAGAAGTACAGTGAAAGCAAAAACCCAATTCTGCTGAGCTTGTCCACTGCAGTGTTAAGTAGTTAGCAGGCATTGATTTCACGCTGGGAATATTTCTGTCTTTGTGCTTTCTGATCAGTGGGACTTCTTAGTTTAACTTCCAATGCACAGAGTCAACTGTTGATTTTGACGGGAATCAGTCGTTTTTTATTTCACGGGAACGCTGCGCTCCGGAGTAGACTTTAAAACATAACAATTAGTTTTCTCTAAAAGCCCCGGACTCTATCGATCAGCTCGACAGTCTTTGTTTGGACAGCGGTGACAGACTCTAAGAGCTGAGTCGTCCAGTCTTTGCCTGACACAACAGTCCAAGAGGGCCCTCGTCCCTGCAATGGTTTCGTCTCTGTCCAATATAATAATCCCTACACAACATCTCTATTTTTTTTTTCTCTTGCTGTCACTAGACTTTCAGAGTCTTGTAACCCATTTTATTGCTCATAATTATTGCCTTGTAACTGACATTTAATGTAAATCAATGAAAAAGGAAAAAAATAGTTAAGGTTGAGAGCTGAAAAATGCTAATTAAGTACACTGCAGTACCAGTCGAAATCATGGGGGCAGTGTTGTGCGCTACAGGTCCATGAAAGAAACAAGAAGAAGACAGCAACAATCCATTAATAAATACAGAGAATGAATATATAAGGCAGCAGCGGTGGAGGACATAGACTTAGGTCCACGTTAGAATCCACCAGCTGCCACTGAGATACTGTGAGCATAACACTGTCCAAAACTACATAAAACTACTTAAAAACTACATCACTTCAAGTGGGCTCTCCATTCACAGGAAGTCTCATATTATTGTGCAGTGTGATTTGGGTGGCGGTTGTGGAGACTAATTCTCCTGCAGCCCAGTATAAGATAAGAAGAAGATGGAGGTCTTAAAAACAGGGCAGTTCAAGGAACGGAAACCTATGGCATTTTGTTTGGAAATGAAACAAAACCAGGAACATATAGATTAATAAATTACTCATTCCCTAAACAATGCAAGGACAATATTTTTTTTTTCTATTGGGTTCTGGAGCATCAGAGATTGAGATTGTTGACTCGCTGTGGTAACCCCTGAAAAACAGGACACGCCGAAAGGAGAAGAAGAAGAAGGGTTCATGAGCATCACTGTCATGATGGAACCCTAAACCAAAGAAGGTAAAATGCTGTCTTGGTTCTGGACCAATTGACCAAAAAATCTGGTTTACAGCCCTGGACCACACAGATGTTTAGGAGACAAATAACTCAGATTTTCAGCTACACAGGATTTTCAACAACAAAAAAACAAAACAGGTATAAAACAGTAAGCGCTATTTTTAAAAATGGAACTCTTGACCAATCACCTGCCAAAGGAAAAAAAAAGTCAAGCTCTGTGAAGAATGGAGGACAAAATGGAGACAGGGACTTTAGTAGTCCATTAGTCTGGACGCTGACCTCAGAGACATCAAGTGTCTCCTCACTGAAGGGTGAATAACTGGAGGTTATATCCAGTCTGTCTTTAAGTGTTTGGTTCTTTCCTTTGGACTCGCTCTAATGCTCTCAACCCAATGAAATGACGTGTTAGCCATGTCCATCTAGAAGAAGACTCCAGGGGGAAACCTGGGATCTGCTGCCGAGATCTGATCTCCGAGCTGTCTCGGAAATGATAGAGCATCCTCCCGGAGGAGTGAGTGAAGGGATTGTCCTCCGGTTTCAATGTCCAAACTGCTTTTACCGTCTTACCTAAACCTGCATGAGCAAAGGGAGACGAAAGGACAGCAGACAATGTAAATGCAAGACAAATGTCTTGGAAGCTTTGTCTCTGCATAACTTTGTTCTTCGTGTTCTGGAGCTTCTCATAAAAATAAAGAGTGTGTGTCGAGGTGTGTGTTTGGAAAAAGTGAAAGAAGGAGTTATTTCTTCTGTGTGGGTGTAATGTGTTTGCATGTGTTTTATGATGTTAATATAAATGTAATGACAGAGAATCAGAACAATTTGTGTTCCTCCTCACAGCGAGGAGAGAATGAGAGGAAAACTAATGACTTTCTCCTCATTACTCCCTCTCCTGGTTTAGTACCTGGATTTCTTGCAAAAATTAAGACATTTTAACTTGATGCCGGATGCATATAACACTTATTCAGGTATAATAATAATAATAATAATAATAATAATAATAATAACTAAACCCTTCAACCCTGATCATGATCTGGATGACTGAGAACCTTCAACAATAATAGTAATATATTTTGTAATGATTTCTTGTACAAATTATTGCAAAATACGTGCCATAGCGATTGAAACAAGAACTTTGAAAAGAGTAAAACATTCCGACTTCCAACTCGTGTATGTTCTTAATCTCCTTTCACCCAAAACATTCCAAATCCCAAACCGCTGTGATCTGAAGCTGGCGTCTTGGCAGAGTCAGATCTCCAGACAGAAACATTTGCTATGCAAATGTGACAAAAGAAAAAGAAGGAACAGTTGTAATCTGCTGAAGTCAGGCTGAACCTCTCACTTTGACACTTTTTTTTTTCTCTCTCAGATTTTACATTTATATCAGGATTTGTCATGGCTTTCAAGTTTCGTCCTGGATTTTGATCTCAGGATTTATTCCCCTGCATGAACAAACAGAATGGAAACATCTGTCCAATCTGTCTTTTCCTGGAAAATGTAAAAGAGTGTGATCTGTCCAGATATCTCTCTTAGGGGCTGAGTTGGGTGAAGTGGGAAGACTGGACACTGACGGTGTCTGTGACATGTAGAGATGCAGTGTTTGCTCTTTCTCCAGCTCAGAGGCTTTAGTGAAGTCAATATGTCCCAGGTCTGATTGTCTTCATACACATGTGTCACAGAGAAGCAGTAGAGGTCACACATGATGTGGTCAGTCAGCACATTTCAATTTATCTTCATGTTCTGGTGCAGCCTCCCCTCTTTACCCCTGCTGCGCTCGGTGTATTCCAGAAGGTGCATTCATCCTCATTCATCCCTCAACATGATTAACTATCAGGGGTCAAGTCCTACATATCCCACAATGCCCTTCAACAAACAAACAAGCAGAGAGTACAAATCAAGCAGTGTTTGGCAAAAGAAAACCAAGGCAACTGTGAATAAAAGTAGTCAACAAACACAGAACAGTGCATTTGAGCAGGGGTTTGAGTCAGATTTTTTTCATGAGATTGGTTTGTTCTGTATTTTAACGTTTCTTTTATGGTTCCACCATAAAATTGACGTTCCGGAACTGATTGGAACGTTCCTCGTCGGCTGTTTAATTTTATATATTTATGTGGGTGTGGTCGGCAGTGGTGGCCTAGTGGTTAAGGAAGTGGACTTGGGTCTGCAGGGCTCCAGGTTCAAACCCAACAGGTGTGCGGTTGTCACTGAGATGCTCTGAGCATAGCACCGTCCTGTCACCACCTACAAGGAGGCTCACAATATGGTGCAATGTGATTCGGGTGGCGCTAACTGCACCAGCGACCCAGCAATGGACAAGCAGAAAAAGTGTGTGTGTGTGTGTGTGTGTGTGTGTGTGTGTGTGTGTGTGTGTGTGTATTCCTTACATGGGGAATACCTTCTCCATTTTTCCCTTCTCAACACAAGTCTCAAACACATAAAATTTGTTTTTTTTTACTTTATCATAGAAATACTGGTGATAATGCATTGCTACCCATTTTTTTATGTTTTATTTTACATATTTTATGTTTTGTATTAGTATACTGCTAAACAGTAGTTAAAGTAACACCACCACCACCACCCTGAAATTTAGAAATTTTGTGTGGCCCAGAATATTGTTAGGGTTTCACTGCAAGTCAACAATGCTGGAATTGTTGGATGCACTTAGTGGTAAAATTGTAGACTTTCCATATTTTTCCATTAGTCACTTTCATCCAACTCAGTTTTCTTTTGTTTGCAGACCAGTGCTGCTGGGTTGACAACCCACTGAGGACACATGTCCATCAGAGTATAAATTTAGTGAAATGATCTAAACCTCAGACCGTTAGAGTCAATTATTCTTCACAGATGGATGAACACTTGACCTGGGGCCCTTAATAATCGCAGTTTAGTATTTTCACGGCCCTCTAGGGGGCGCTTGCGGCCCAACTTTGGGCCGGGGCCCAATGGTTCAGAATCCCTGATCTAAACCTCAGACCATTAGAGTCAATTATTCTTCACAGATGGATGAACTACACTGTACTACTCTATAGCATGTGTGCTTTACCGGTCAATCTATTTCATGGAGTAGCATTTGGTTTTTTGTTTATGCAGCACTGCAATTGCTATAATGTGTATTTCCCAGGGACACACCGGCATGTAAAGCTACAAAATCCTGAGCCCCCGTCCTAACCTTGCCCCTGTTGTTTAATAATCTACAGATAAGATATTTTACCTCGGTGATCCTAACTGTAGTATAAGGTTTATTCATAGACCGATGTTGTGCGCTGCTGCCTCATGTTCCACCATCTGACACGTCCAGGCATGTGGACTGTGAGCTGCTGGTTCCGTGTGGTTTGTTGGGTGGAAGAATTAAGCGCCTCTTCACCAGCTCTTCTGTGAAACCTTCAAAAGCTCAGCGTGATAGAGATGGAACGTTTGCACAGACAATCTTCCAGCTTGACACATCTGGCTGCTGCTCAGCGCCCCCACAATCTCCTTGACATCGCTCACCAATCGTCCCTCATCTTTCAAGGGGCCAATCTAGGGAAAGGTCTGCTGGTGGAACACAAGGTGGAACAACAGTCCGGACAAAAATTCTACACAAACAGAGGTAACAATTTGGCTTCCCCTAACTGGTTAACTGGATAATCTATACCTAAAGGAAACTAATGGATCCCGCCCCCACTGTGTCTTCTTCTCTCCTCCTTCAACAGGATTGTTCCAGTATGTTTCCAGTGACTAGGTTTTCTTAATGGACTGTGAAATTATTCTGACACATATTTGACCTATGAGATACAAACTAACAGAAGATAGAATAAAAATAAATGAGGGGAGAGCGATAGGATTCCTGCAGCTGGGTGCAGCAGCTCGGTCCTCTCCACGGCCTCTTCTCCACATCCTTCAGATTGATTAGCAGCAAGGCAGCGAGATATGCCTCACAGGATGTATCAGAGTGGACTCTTTAAGATTTGGTTTCTCTGCCCATCTTCTTCATCCAGCTCTGCTGTAATCTCACACAGCTGTCAGATGCTGGAGAATATAGATTTCCAAAGAGATCTCCCGGCTGATGAGAAAACAGACCCGTGGATATTTCCATTCCAGCGTTCGCAGAGCTGGAGGAGGCGAGTTTAAGACGAAATAAAAAAGATGATGCATATTGTTTTTAATGAATATGGCTCATGTGCACTGATGCTCGAGCTGTGCTGCATTAAAACGGAATATTTCACCCAGACACGCGAACACCTCCTGATCAAATGGGGTTTTAAAACAACTTTTACTTCATGTTTTTGTAACAAAACTGCAAGCTGAAAAAAAAAAAAAAGAAAATCCATTTCTCAAACACCACAGGCCGTTCAATCCATGTAAATACGTTACAGCATCCACGTGAATAAATCATGAGAGGAGTCCAGATACTGTAGCTCCAGAAAATATATGAAAATGATGATATAACTGTAAAAAAATCTCAACTTTTTTTTATCAAATCAGACTTTGGTTATAAGGCTGTCTTTTGTGCTTACTAAGCTTTAGGTTTTTTTTTATTATTCTTTGGAAAGTAAGAGAAGCAATACCAACAGAAGAGGGTGAATTCATATCAAATAAGCTAAATAAAAAACTGAGACTGAATATAAGAAATGGAAGAATCCATCAGAGTGGAGACCATGGAGGTAAAGTTAAAAGACTAGAAAGTGAGCAGAGTGGCATGCTAGATTCAGGGGCAGTCTGTAAAAAAGAAAATCTATAGAAAAATTAAGCTGCTTCAAGTTAAATTCTTAAGGATTACAGAAATACTTTGCTAAATGTAATACTACTAAGGTCAACAGAGTAAACGTTGCACCACGGGAGCTTCTCAGCAGTCTAGGCCTAATGCTGTGGCCACAATTCTTCATGTTATAGACCAATCAGATGTGAAGGTCTCCTTCTAAAACTTAATCCAATAACACAGTCACATGACATCGTTTCATTTAATTTCATTTATACAGACTATGGTTTTCCTAGAGTCTGGTCTGCCAGCAAATCAATACATGAGTTTTCTGAATGGACTAGTGTGGAGGATTTAGACTCATTTAATCTGGTTAAAAAAAAAATTGCTGCAAGAAACGGGGGCTTTTCATTGGTGGATTAAAATGAGAAAAAACATGTTTCCATGTGTATTGTCACAATATTTTATCATCATATTGTTTGACTCTTAATTGGTTGTTTAACTGATAACAGATAAATGTACTTGGACATGTCCAGGGGAGGGAGAGAGGATACATCGGTTGAAGAATGACCCTAGAGATGGAGCTGCCAGGTAGGAGACAAAGAGGAGATTGATGGATGCAGTGAGGGAGGACATGGAGGTAGTTGGAGTCAGAGGAGAAGAGGACAGAGGGCAGGGGGAGATGGAAAATGTTGATTACCTCAATAATCACTGATAAGCTCCTCGTAGAGAAATAACAAAACTATTGCTGTATAATTCACTTTATTTCAAACCCCCAAGATTTTGTACATGGTTGAGGACGAGAGCCAGGTACAGTTATAAAACCAAGTATTGACTTCCATCAGTAGAAACAACATGACATTAGTCTTGAAATACATGTATATACACGGACCAGAGTCTTTCACAAGGTAGTAATAACCTGACCGTTTATACACTGTGGAAATAGACATTTCCTCATGTTTTAAGGCAAACTGTCATTGTGCACAAGTGTAGGAATCAGTTTGGCACGAACTGAGATCTATGGCTGATGAACGGAAACTGTTCTAAGCGCCAGGAAACAATATTTACAGGGATGTTTTTACGTATACATGTTTTTTGTTGTTGTTGTTTTTATGTATACGTGCTCTGCCCATAACACTCACCATAGACCATGAGCAAGACATGGACGGAGCCGTCTGTTCACAACAGGAAAGTCTAAGAGTCAAACGTAAAGGAAAGTTGAGAAATTGATAAATTGAGAAAATGACAACTGTGGTGTCCAAACTTTTACAGTCTTTTGAGGAATTCATAAAGTTACTATTGATTCCATTAGGAAAAAGTAACAATAATAGTAAAAAATATTTTGAGAAAGGGCAAAGTTTTCCAAAAGTAGCTATATATAAGCCGATGCCTAAAAATGTGTTATGGCTCAAAAGTGCAAGGATTAGTGCTGGTGAAAAATATTGTAAAAATTTACAAAAACAATCTTTAAAAATAACCCTTATAAGCTAGGAGTCTTTTTTAATCAAAGCAAAAATCCAAATTTTTGACACAAATTGAATAAAGTAATGAATAAGAATAAAAACTTTAATCAACCAATTAAAAAGCTAAATTACCAGGTGTTGCAACATCCGATCTTTTAGACCTGGCAACCCAAGAGCCAAAACACAACAATAATAATAAAACATTTCCTCTTGACCAATGTCAAACAGAACCTCACACCTCATTGGGTTTAATTCAATTCTGTCCCAGATGCCATTTAAATTTCTTTACGTTTGTTAAAATGTTTTTTAAACTAAGCCAAGAAAACATTTGTGTGCCAACAACCTGACGACTTCGTCCATGTCTGATAAATGGTCGCGACAGATCTGTGTGATCTGCATGTCTGGATCAAGAGCTGAGAGACAAACACGGAGATGTTTCTTTGTTGACGAACCTTGAAAGGCAAAGTGACGTATTAAAAAGAAAGTAATCAAGCTGTTTTGTACCGTATTTATCTTTTCTACTCTATGTCAAATACAAAGTCGAGCACAAAGTCGAGTGCATCAATTAAAAGGGACATTTCAGCAGTAAAACTGACAAAATCCACCCCCAGTACTTTCAGGAAAGACGGAATAAAAGTCAGAGAGTAGTTTGAATGTAACCGTGTTCAGGTGATGCTGTTGGAAAAAGTCTCTTACTGAGATTATCGGAATACTGTACATCGCCACCTACAGTTACTGTAAAAAAGTTCCTCCGAGAGTTAATTCATCTTCTCTGCAGTCTTTTCAAACATTGCATCATCAGCATTGTCTCTCCATGCAGTTATGTACAAGTCAACAGTTCTGCATAACAGACCAGATCTGGAGAAGTCCGTTTTCCTTGGTTCAAAATAAGGTCGAAATGACTCCACGTGGAACGTTCTCAGATCCAGTTCCCAACACGACGGGATCCACCTCGTCCTCCGTCCATCTGTCATCTTCTCATAAGTCAAACTCCTGCAGCCGTCAGGACGTCAGCACAGTCCTCCGTCTGCTGACTGAAGACGATGAAGGATGGAGACGCTCTAGGCCTACAGGGTGGTGTAGATGTAGACGAAGATGATGACGACCAGGTTAAGGATGGTGCCCACGATGCCCAGCATGGCCAGGATGGTTTCCTCTTTGCTTTCCTTGTCTTCGATTTCCTTTTCCTCATCACTGTAGACAGTGTTTACCATTTTCCCTGGAAAAATGTGCAGTTTTGGTCTCAGACTAATCTGGAAGTGAGCAGAGGAGAGAATCAGTCAGTTAGTAGGTGCTGTTCTGACTGTTGTGTTGGCGTGTAGCGTCAGTTGATGATGAGCAGTGGTTTCTGGCACAATTTCATGAGGTTTAGAGAGGATAAAAAAAAAGTTTTGAAGATGCAGTCAAAATCTTCTAACAGCATTTGCAGTTTTAAGAACAAGTTTATTCCAACAGCACAATAAATTCTGTCTTCTGCTTTAGGCCATTTGCAGGTTTATTTTCTTTACTTTTTTCTCTTGAATAGAACATTGTAAAACAACAGGTGTAGGTAGAAATTCTTACAGTTATCTGTGAGTATATACAGATATTTACCTTTATTGTTGTTATTATTCAATGTATTCCTAAAGTAGATACTTCAAGGGCTACTGGACACAGCAGGTATCTTGAAGATGTTTCACCCCCTATCCAAGAGGCTTCCTCTGGACCTTTGGATGAGAAGTGTATGTCCAGTTGCACTCAAAGTGACTGTTTTTATATTGAATGACATCCATGGTATTCAATGTAGTCTATTTCCCCAAAAAAATCTCCTGAACCTGAAGTGTTTGTGTACTTTTATTTTGAAATTTCATCAAGTTGGCCAAATTGAGCCCCCTACTGGAACAATTTTGGAATGCAATCCATATGTTTGACACCCGTAGTCTGCTTCTATGGAAAATTTAAAAAAAAAGCACATCTCCAAAGAGGCAGCAGTAATGGTCTAGCGGTTAAGAAATTAGACTTGGGTTTTCAAGGTTCAAGGTTTGAGTCCACTGCCAGGTTGCCACTGAGGTGCACTGTGCATAGCTCTGTTCCAACATAACTTCCAGTGGGGTCACCACCCATGTGAAGGCTCACAATATGGTGCAGTGTGAAGGGATAAGAGGATGAAGAAAAATGAATAGAATCTATATATTATAATTTTATAGTAAAAGCAATTAAAAAAAAACCCAAAAATCTTTTTTACTTTTTACTGCTTTTTACTAAATGTTAATGTGTATTATAAATGTTTAACACACACTGCAACTACGTCTGACATAATATCTGTGAACTGTATTTTTCTCCCACCTATAAGAGGGCAGAGACGCGTGAATGAGCTGTGGTTTAATGAGGAGAATTAGGAGCCAGTGTCTGACACAGTCGTGTCTGTTTGGTAGTGACAGCGAAGCAGAGCTGGCTGTGTGTTTGTGCATGAAAGAAAAAAAAAAAAACAGTGATCGACCATTATCTACTGGAAATCCTCCATAATCACCACAAACACACAGTAACCACAAACCTCGTCTGTAAATAAGGTCTGCTGCTCTGACGCATGTTGCACTGGTGCCTGTAAATCTCTGTAAAGCCATGATTTATTCAGAGCTATAGAAAAGATTTGCATCAAAAATAGATAACTCTCCATTGCTGTTTCAATCAAACAGGGCTCATTTGTTTAAAATCTGCACAGAAGGGATAAGAGATGAGAGGAAGGATCTGCTGTTGGAGATCAGGACTTCTTCAACTGCAGGTCAAAATGAATCAACTGTGGGATTCCTGATTAGAAAGTTAATTTTTTGAAGGTGTGCTGCTGAAAGACCATGGTTTACAGACACACACACTCACATATATATATATATATATATATATATATATATATACTGTATATATATATATATATAATATTTGGCATAAAAAAAGTTGTAAGTGATGGAAAAAGGCAAACTTGAAGTAATAAAAAACTACCAACCTGAGTCTCAAAGTGAGCATTTAATGCAGCATAACCAAGATCCTAAACTTTAATTTTTCTAATCTGATTCATTGTTTTCATCCCTGACTTTAATTCATCCACCAACAGCGTCCTGGATCTACTGTAAGGTGCACTGAGGTAACAGTGGGCTAAGAAAAGAAAACATCTTTTATTAAAAGAAGCTAATCCCCAGGAGGAGAT
Organism: Paraplagusia blochii; assembly: GCA_016785265.1. NCBI lineage: Eukaryota > Metazoa > Chordata > Actinopteri > Pleuronectiformes > Cynoglossidae > Paraplagusia > Paraplagusia blochii. The sequence continues at coordinate 107,938 of JAFBJS010001793.1, forward strand.
TTATTTTTACCCTGCATTAGCTTCCATGTTTTCCTGTTGCCATTCAGCGTATGAAAACCATTGACCTGCAAAAGGAACATTTTTCTCAAGGGAGGTGTTTGGACGCAGACTTGCACAAAATGCTGTGCCTTCTGGCTAAAAAGAAACAGTTAGTTCCTAATACCACAACCTGGTCTGCATACACACTCACAACACACACACACACATGCAAAGGGATCACAGCGGAACCACAGCTGAGGACGGAAATCTGCTGCAACGTGAGCACAGGCCGATGCTGTGATGTCACTCTGGAGCAGCGGATGACAATCTGTGTTTTTTTTTAATTCAGAATATTCATAAACTGATATAAAAGTGGACTTAAAGTTTCTGATGCATTGTGTGCAGAAGTATATGTCTTATTTCTAATTTCCCTATATGTTTTAGCCTTTATTATTTGACTTTTTTGTTTCTTTACTTTAGGAGAATAAAGTTTCTGTATTTGACTTGAACTATGATGGGATCCTTTTGGTTTGGTTGTTTGGTTTTGCTTCATCTTCAGTGAAAGTTAATCTATATCTGTGTTATCCATTTATTTTTAGAATTTCTGTTCATTTACTCTCATCTTTAAAGCAAAATATTAACAATTTCTTTATATGGGTGCTCTATATTTTAGCTGGAGCATTAGCATGACCAAATTTTATTGACATATGTATAAAGGCTAAAGTCCTTAAACTCTCAAGAAACAAAAACCGGAAACATAAAATAATGCTAACCAGTTCATATGAGTTTGGTACTTTATAAATCCTATGGAGCCTAGAGTCAAGGTTATTTGTTCCCTGAAAAGTCCATGGTAGCTACGGCATTGAACTAGAATTTTTTGACAATCAGTTCAGAAATTTTCTATTTTAACGTTTCTGGTTTTGGGTTCCACCATGAGGGAGATGTTCCTGAACTTGGAACAAAAAATATCGTTCATGGAGCTTTTCAGGAGACAAATCACAGTGAATGTAAACCACATAGGATTTTTAAAGAACAAAATAAAACCAGTATTAACCGGTTCTCATTTATTTTCTGAACGGTTTCTATTTTAGGACAAAAATAAATATGTGTCTGGTTCCGTTTCGGGTCCAAGCAAAATGACAAAAGGTCCTTGAACTGGTCCGAAGCCCTGATACAAACCAATTAATTGCCACTTTAGGCGAGCTGGTTTACAGCTGACCCCCGGGCCCTAGTTTCCTCCTGCCCGAGCTGACCCATACTTCAGTCACCTAAACTACAGTCCAGGTCCAATCATTGACATGTCTTGTTCTTTGGCCATTTGAACCCCCTGGGTCTCTGTTCTGTTCTGACCGTGTGTCATCCTCTGATCTGTGCCAATAGCCGATGATTGTTTCTCCTGGGGTTCACCGTAAACAGGGCTTCCCCACAATCTGAGCACACACATGTGTGTGTACGAGAGTGTGTGTGTCTGTGAGTGGGTGTGAGCTCATGCATGAAGACGCCTGCTTTCTGCTGATATAAACAAGCCCTCAGCAAAAAAGCGGTGAGGGGATATTGAGCCTGAGGACGGTGGCGATGAAGACGGAGGGAGGATGATGGTGGTGGGAGAGGTGGTTAAGTGAGGGAGTCTGGGTTCTGCCAAAACGTGTGTGCTGAGAAAACACTTCTGCTACTCAGTCTGTCATTGAAACCCTTCTGGACGCAGTCCAGTATCTAAATATCCAGTGTCTCTGGGCTCAAGTGTCTTGTTTCATGGGGAATTCCACCATAGGTTTTCAGGTACGAGCTGGTGAGTGTAGACCGAGGGTCTCAAACCTAATCATTCTTCCAATTCTCACAAAACTGTCAGTTTGTAATGAAATTTTCACTTTTTTATAACGTTCACTGTAACGTTCACATGTTAACGTGCCATTTAATTTGCCTGAAGGTCATCATGACCAGCCAGCCTTTGGTCCAACGTGACATAAATTCAAATAAACACAAGCTGTGGTTTGTTTTGGTTATGAAGAGAGTGATGCAATTTAGTTTTTCCTAGGACAGTGAAGGCACCAGGTTATTTTTTGCAGCTAAAAGTTAAATAGAAAACATAAGAGAACGCAAGAAAGAATAATAATAAGGTAGCTACCGGATCTGAATGTTAGCTCACAGTAGTTGACCACAGCTATTATTAAACCAGCCACTAGGGAGCACAAGTCAGGGTTTTTTTTTTAATTGGCACTTCAAAAAAAATGGTGAGGGTTGCATCAGAAAAGTCGTCTGGTGTAGAACTTTGGCTAAATCAATGATGCAAGTCGGCAAAATGCTTTTAATATTAAATTTTTCAGGGATTCAGGGGGAAAAAAGCCAACAGTGTTGTTTTCTTAAAGGCTAATGTTGGAAACTGGACTAGTGTTGGTTGCATCTAAAGTGAAGGGAAAGGTTTGCAGGACAGTTGTGAGACCAGCCATGATGGATGGATTACAACAGTGGTTCTTAACCCGGGTTCCTTCAAACCCGAGGGAGAGTTAAAGATGCTGAGATTCTCTTTAGGAGAGACAAGGATGGACAGGATCAGGAATGAGGTGATTAGAGGGACAACACAGACAGGACGTTCTGAAGAAAAAAAAACTAAAGAAGCCAGATTGAGATGGTTTGGACATGTTCAGAGGAGGGACAGTGGTTATATTGGTAGAAGAATGATCCTAGAAATGGAGCTACCAGGTAGGAGACAAAGAGGAGATTGATGGATGCAGTGAGGGAGGACATGGAGGTAGTAGGAGTTAGAGGAGAAGATACAGAGGACAGGGGGAGATGGAAAATGTTGATTTACTGTTGAAATGTTTCGATAAGCCAAAAGAAAAGGAAGAAGAGGTTTTCCCGTAGAAATCATACCGTACAGACAGAAGATCAAAAAGGAAAGCAAAATTCTTGTCATTACGATTTACACCATTGAACATAACAGAGTGTGACCTCTGTATTTAACCCATCACCAAAGTGAACAGTGAGGGGGATTCAAACCAGGGGCTTTGCGGACCCTAGTCCCCTTCCTTAACCATTTGGCCGCCAACTGCCCCATATGTAGTGGGTAAAGTTTTGTGCAGAGATAGTTAGTGAAATTAATGATAGTTATCAAGAAAACAAAGTCAACTTAGAGCCCTGAATAGCTCAAAGGAAACAATAATACATCTGATATCACAAAAATGTAACAAGTTCTGCAGAGAGTAAGTTATATTTGATTTATATTTGAGAGCAGCAAAAACCCCACAGTCATTTCTGGATATAAGATAAAAGCATCACTACTGTATGTACATCCAGGCTTCTACTGTCATGTCTAAATTGGAATTAAAACCAAGTGTTTACAGCCATTTTTAAAGTCAAATCTGTGTAATGTCCTTAACTTCCTTCATGTCCAGTTTTTTTCTATGGTCTGCGCCTGTCATGGCTGAATGAAGAGATTATTAACCCAGCCAGGATACAGTAGACTCCTTCCTCTTCTCCACCTCTTATTGATTAGTCATTTGACTTATTCTGAGGCAAAGAGGATTTAGTTATCTCACTATCGATCCCCGTTGTCACTCAAGAGCTCATTTCCAACGATTCCAACACTCACTCCTGTTTCTTTTTTCTCCTTCGCAGTAGATAATCGGCAGGAGAATCAAATTGATGAATTCACAGACTGAGGCGTCTCTGGGTCAACAGTTTTTCTACACACTCCGGGTGAAATAAGCATAATTTCCTTGGGAGCTGTTTGTCATTCGTCCTCAACCTGAGATCACACCTGGTTCTTTCTCTCGTACTCTTTTCAGCCACGAGTGCAACGGTGTAGAGACGGAGTCGACAGATGGAGGAACCTGTACTGTACCTGGGAAAACAAATGGGGACGGTCCCGCTCCACCTCATGGAGGCCAATGTTCTCAGATCTGAGCAGTGAAGGGTAAAAGCTTTTGTCACTTGAATAATCCTGAGCATGTTAAACAGGTCCAGATGTTAACAGTGTCTGACAGCCACAGTCGCTGTTGGCATTGTTTTAGAGCAGAACCAGAGCAAACAGCTACTAACACACTGTGTACAAAATACACCCAGAATCATTCTGCCAAAAACACACACCCACCCACCAAACACAACTGTCCAAGGAGCGGGTTCATCACAAAGAGGCAGGAGAAAAGAAACAAAGGGAAGAAATAAGCTGATTTTGAGCTACTTCCAGCTAACTGTTAGCATTTTCCGCTGTTAATTCTTAGTATTTTACTCACGATTCCTTAACTACACGTTAATTTGAGGCTTTTTTGACGTGTGGAGTAGTTTGTCGCACAGAATTTTATTACACAACTTAATTTTGTGTTCATTTTTAGGCTTTTAACCTATGAAATGTTGTTTGTGCTAATTTCTGGCTAACTTTAACATTGTTTACTCCTTTTAAGACAGATAGACAGACAGGTAGGTAGACAGACAGACAGGTAGAAAGCTAGACTAAATGATAGATAGATAGATAGATAGATAGATAGATAGATAGATAGACAGATAGACAGGTAAATAGATAGACAAATTGAGAGACAGACAGATAGATAAAATGTATCAATACATATTTATTTATTATAAAATTGTCATATACATTTTACCTTATTTAAATGACCAATAACATATACAAACTCTCTGAATAAATTTTTAATTTTTAATTTTTAAATGATTATTTATATATTTTTACTATTTTTTAGGATTATATTTATCTTATCATTTCTACATCACCTCAGGAATACTATGAATCACATGTATAATAACCAGCCATTGTTCCTAAATTATACTCGGTGATATGTGAATATGTGTTATCATAAATAAAATGTATTTGAGGTAATAGTCTTAGAATTGAGGAAGTTGGACGAGAAGGAGACAGATCCTCCTGGTCTCTCTTGCACTGACCACCACTCTTTCACTCCATCTCATCATCTACGTATGTCTTTCAAAAAAAAAAGGACCTTCATTATCTTCCAGCCTGGCAGCTCCACAGCCTCTCTCTCCGTTATCTCCACTACCTCATGGGAGCACACGTCTAAATATTTTTATCTCTTATATCGTCTGTCAAACTTCAGCTTCAAACCTCAGAAAAATCAGGAACAATTAGATATTAGTGGATACATTTGACTAAAACCTCGACCTCTGTTTTGTCTGTCAAATTTCCTATGATTTTGTGTTTTACACTCATCCACATTATAATAACATGGAACCTCTTGAATATAAAGTCATTTTTCATCAAACTTTTGGGTCTTAATAATATCAGAATGAATTCCAAATCCCTTTAATCTCGTCTCACAGAATAAACCAGTTAAAAATTTTGCTCCTTAAAAAGGAAAAATAATTCTGTTTGGCTTCTTGTCTGATTTATTTCAATTATTGACAAATTGAAAAAATCTTTCTAAACCTCTGAGAAGGACCTGGGTGAACTTACCTTGCAGAGCATCAGGAGCAGCATAGCATTAGGTCTTCTGGAGGAGGACGTCTCTCCGTGGCACACAGACATCCCCAGCAGCTCAGAAAGTCAACTCCTCTCATCCTTCAGCTGTGATGGAGCCCAGGATCCACAGAGAGCCTCACGCCTCCAAACTCGAGCTTCTCGTTCACTGACCCCGTTCTCAGCGTCTCCTCTCCTGTTGTCATCTCACAGTCGTGCCCGAGTTGTAGTTGCCATCACTTTTCTCACCTCCTCAGTTTTTGTTTTGTTTGCCTCTGCCTTTTCCTCCTCCTCTGCCTCCTCTTCTTCTGGTCTGTGTAGAAGGATAACGTCAAGTTGAAGACAGTAGTCTATTGATGGACTAGTGTGATGGGAGGCAAACAAAGCTCTTTCAGTTCAATGTCCTCCTCTTTCTTTAGACAAAGAAATAGTTTGGACTAATTTTTCCCAGCAAGAAGAATCAGTCAACCTTTATCTCACAGTGTCCTCCGTGGTCAAACTTTGACCAGGACCAGGGGAGAAGGACGGGTTAAAGTGATGTTCTGTGGAGCCAGCTCTTTATGATGAAAAGAAGAAAGAAATCCCCGCTGGTTTGGTGGAAGCCCCTGCCTGCTCTACACGATGTGTAACCTGACAAACCTCCTCCTGCGCTCCAGTGGCTGAAAGTGTCTCCAACCACCTGAGCGGAGAGTGACGGCTGGACAGCTTTGAGAGAGAGGGAGAGAGGGAGAGAGGGAGAGAAAGGGAGGGAGAGAGAGAGAACAGCACATCAGCTCACACAGATGATGTTGTGACTGCCTTCGCTCTACAGAAAAGGAGGTATCCCCTCTCTTTTTCCCTCTCTCTCTCTCTCTTTCCCCCTCTCTCTCTCTTCTCTCATCCGTGCATATTAATGCAGCTGTGGTTGCCTGGCAACCGACTCAGGGGACTCTCAGAGAGCCGGGCGACGGGAAATGTTTGTGACAGAGGCCAGGGCGAGGGGGCAAGGGTCTCCTCCGTTTTATTCTATTTATTTATTTATTTATTTTATTTATTTGCATCCGTGTGTTTGCGCTGAAAACGCCAAGTTCAACTTGACCAGCCATTGCTCAATGTCCAGATTTGAATTAGAGAGTAAGCAGTCTGTTTTCTGTGTTAATGCAAAATCTCTGAGAGCTCCTGTCAAAGCAGCACCGCTGATGGAAGTGTGAGTCGTTCTGCAGGAGTGCAACTTTAATGTATTTTCAACACTCAGTGTCAGGCTGCAAGTAAACACAGACTGACGAAAAAAAACAAAAAAAAAACAGGAAACTGCTACCACCGTAGACAACGACTGAATCTGGGCGGACTGTTTTTGTGGCGTAGAGTCTGCTACATGAGTTCTTCTGGACTCAACTCATCATACAGATTAGTCCAGCTAGTGTGGTTTGCACCTCCACTAGGGGGCGCCAGGACAACCCAGTGTTGATGCAAATAAGGAAAAAGGAATGCACAGTAAATATTAGGGATGTCTCATAGTATTGGCTCAATATAACATAATGTAAATTAAATTCACGTATAAATTACATGATCATTTTCTAATATCAGAAATATGCAATATGGTTTTTTCTCCGATAATCAAAATCTAATAGCATAATGCCTGCTTCGGTTAAAAGGCAAACATTGGCATATATTATTAGTCTACATTTGTATCTGAAAAAATTGTGTTTGGACAAAATCAACCATATTGGATTTAACAAAATTAGTCAAAGTAGTCGAAGTTTTTTAATGACTACAGCTGCGAAAAAACATTAAAAGTTTTTGTTTATTAAAAAAAAAAAAAAAAAGTAATACCGAAAAATAAATTGTAAACTGTTTTTTGAGATGCTTTTTCACTCCATGGTGGGAGGCCCATGATACTGGGCTCATATTCACTCATTCATCTTTATCCTATTATTTGTTGCCAGGTCACATCTAGATCTGGATAGTGCTATGTTCAGAGTACATCGGTGGCAACCGCATTGCTAGGTGCTCTTGTGCAAGTTTGAATCCCAGTTAAGGTGGTTAACATCCAGTGGGTTGCCTGCAGTGAGATACATTGCAGTGCAGTGTTATTTGTGTGGCAGTGGTGGAGACTGCTGCCTCCGCGACCAAGTAATGGAGAAGTAGGTGAGAATGGACAGATGGATGGACCAATACATTCAGTATGGAAGCCATGGTAATATAAGAAAAGGAGAGTGCTGGGTTTGGGTCAATTACTTAAAAGAAAAAATCATGTCCTTAGAGAGGACATAAGAAATGTCAGTACTTAGCTGACTATCTCCAAAATTTGAAGACCCAAATACTATGCTCCTTGCTGAAAAGACAAGTCTTGAAAGATCTGAGGCGACACTGATTTTGTAGAGAAATGTTAGAAATCCTTTATTTTGTTGGATAATGCCTACGCGTTTCGACTGCTGAACCTTGTGCTGACACATGTGCTTTCAAAATGGAAGCCATGTCATGTGACATAGTGACATGGCCAATCAAAAGCAGCGCATTGTGAAAAAACTTGTGAGACATAGGGATCCCTTCACCGGTGCTTTTGCACTATAGACAACAGACTAGGGGTGTCAAACTCATTCCTCGAGGGCTGGTGTGGTTGCAGGTTTTTGTTCCAACCTATCCAGAACAAACTAATTGACCAATCAGCTGTCTGGAGACTCAGATCAGTTGATTGAAAATCCAAGTCAGGTGTCCTGCTGGTGGGTTGGAACAAAAACCTGCAGCCACACCGGCCCTTTGTGGAACCAATTTGACATCCCTGCAATAGGCAATAACATGAAGCAAAACAGTCAACTAAGGACCAGATATTTAGGTGAGTTTATTTATAAAACTTACAATTTATAAAATGCATTAAACAAGTCCAAGAAAGGCCCTAATGATAGGGTTCCTGGACAGAGCTAACTATAGGCACCTGGGCACAGGTAAACAGGTGAACATACTGTAGCCTTTTAATATAAGAAGACTATAATAATCATCGTGACTCATCACTTAGAGTAGTAAGTGCATGTCCAAATAGGGGCAATCCATGGCATGACATTGTAGAATTAAAAGTAAGTCAATAGGAAAATCATAGGGTACCATGGTAATATCATTCCTTGAGATAGGGGAAGGAAGTAAAGCTAGATAGAATGGTATTTTTCAGATTTTCCTTTGAATGTATCTTTAAGGTTTCAGATTTACCAAGGAGAAGAAGAACACGGTCCGTCCCTGTCGTGTTCCTGAACTCCACACTTTGCCGCGGTGCTCATCTCACCCTCAGACCTGACACAACCCATGATTGAACAAGAACAAGCTGCAGGACAACAAGCACTTCCTTCCTCTTCTTCTTCTCTCCCTCTCTTCTTTTTACCTCCCTCATTCCCTCCCACAGTCAACATCCCATCCACTCTCCTCTCCTCCTCCTCCCTCGTCCTCACCTCAGATCAGTGAGGGAGTGTGAGCTGTCAGTATTTTAACTGCCTGCTCAGAGACTTCTCCCTCTGTCTTCGACCAAGTGAGTCACCAGGCCACGCCACACATTTCTCATTGAGAGAAACCAAAGTTGTTCCACTTGAATATTTAAAGGTATTCATCAGGGTTGGAGCTCTGTGAGGGAGGAATCCTCCAAGTAAGAAGGACAGAATGAAAAGTGAACTAAAATATATTTGAGTAGGACTTCTGGGTTTCTCCATGTGACACTGACTGCGTCCACATTAACTAAATATGTTCAGTTTAGGAGGGAAAAGAAGGAAATCAAACTATTGGTCATTTTGATCCACACCACTGCATACAGCAAAAAGTGAACTCTGTAATAAACCTATCAGCAAAGTGAACAGTGGGCAGGTTTGAGCAACCGGGGAGCAGTGAGTGGGAGCCGTGCCATGCTCAGAGGTACTTAAGTGGTGACCTAGCAGCGGGTGGAATCAAACCTGGAACCCTAAAGACCCAAGTTTGGTTCTTTGACCACTGCAGACTTTGTTAAATATATTTATTTTTTGGGGGGAAGTATGGGGTTCTTGAAGTTTAGAAAAATAGATTTTTTCCTGGTACAATATTTAATTAATTATGTTGAATGGAGATGTTCAGGATGTGAAACTAGTTTGGATTTGGAATGAATGGCAACAAAAATGAGATGTAATGGAAACGTTCCCATCTAAGCAGAAACTACTGGCATGAGAAATGATGTCATCGGCCTCCATTGCTCTGTGCCAAAACATCAACCAACTCAGAGGATGGTGGTCTGCACCAGCATTTATAACAATTAACCAGATATGGTCACCAAGTCACATGGTTTGATATTTATTTCAAACAATATAATTCTATCTAAATTTATAGATATTTATCAGCACTTGGTAAATGTCATTCAATAGCAAGTGTTGATGCTCGGGACTGGATCTGATCTTGAGACTTGTGATAGCAAGTTTCCAAACTCCGGGTCGTGGACCAGTCCAGTGTACACGTCATAAGGTAAAAGGCCACTGTCAAAGAGAAAAGACCAAACAGCAAAGACTAACTTCTCACCTGATTCACTCATCCCTGCATTCTCTGCAAAAAACGCACAGAAAAATGATTTCTCTTCCTACATTAAAATATGAATCATAAAAAGTTTGCTGCTGTTTTAGACTTACTTCAAACTGAGCCTCGTAAAATCACCACAAAAGCTCAGAAAGCTGGTTTTTATTTGTGACATTCATTTTTTGTGGCTTTCTGTAGAGGAAAAAAAAAACATTTACAGTCCAGATTGAAGACACCAGTCTTTTCAGTCATTACCCTGAGACGGAGCTGCCTCGGTGCAACGAGTTCATTTTTAAATAAATCAAATTTATCATAGAAATTGAAACATTCTGAGACATACCTTTTCTTATTGACTGTAGAACATTTATTAGTGCTTCAGCACAAACCAGCCACGGCTTCACTTCACTTCCCTTCTGGCACAAGGTGAACTGCGAACAGCTTCAAGTCAACATCAAGGCCCTGAGCTTAAGAAAGAAATGTGTGAAAAATCCGGTGTAATGTAGCAAACACTTTGCTATTGATGTCAGAACAAAAAGACAAAAAAAAAACATCAAACACTGGCAGGTCTGGGAAACAACAAACGTGTTGGCTGACCTTGAAAGGAAAGTGTCCAGAGTTCTCTGAAACACAGGATTCTCTTTTTATGTAGAAGGGAAAAAAAGCAGAGAGAGGAAGAGAGCGAGGGATGGGAGAACATTAAGTGGAACCCAGAGTGGTTGAATGAGCCAAAGGAGTACGACAGTGTCATGACTGCCATTAATCCTAATTAGCGGAGAACATGACAGCAGCATATGGGTGTGCACCCGTCAGCCAGCCAGACGGCTGCTCTCTCCCCAATCCTCCTCTCATCACTGATGACTCTGAGACAAGGGCAATAAAAATTCAAACCTCTGAAATATCTTTGGTTCCTTCATTCTCTCTCTGGAGTAGATGGATGGGTCACAGTTCCAGGCTGGACACTGTAAAAGCCTTGTTTTTTTTTTTTTTTTCCCCTGATCCTGTGGAGATGAGCTCCTGCTAACATCACGTCTGTGTGTGTGGAGCATAAAGAATGTTTCAACAACAAAGAAAGAAATTACACACTGATCTGAAAGTTGGGTAATACATTCGGGAGGCGGCTTTAAATTTGATAGAGTAAAAAAAAGGGACCTGAAACAGAAAAATCCCCTCAGATATAGTTGAGGTAATGCTTTCAGGACTAATTGGTGGACGTTGGCTATGGGTCAGCCTTGAACTTGGCTTCTAGTTGGCGTTTTTATTGCATTATTTCATTGTATGACATTCATAATCAAATAACAAACCATATATTCAGTGGTAGTCTGATTCGACCCCTGTTCAAGATGTTAGCAGTTGTCCCCACATGGCTTTTAAAGGCAGAGGTAATTATATTTAATTTAAAATAATTTTTTTTTTTTTCAAAATCAATAAAAGGCTTGATTCTGTTCAAGGTTGTCCAAATCCCGTTTCAAGGGGAGCCAGATTTAATTATGTAAAATTACTGGAAAGTAAAGTGAAGATTATAATGACATGACAAACCAGTCTGCTGCATTCAAACTAGTCCATTAGAAGCACAAAAGGGATATTTTTTTCCATTGGTTACATTTCAAATAACCCTTTTTATTACCAAAATATGCATGTACTTTTGATTAAAAAAAAATAATGGTTTTAAAAAAAATTCTGTCCAAGTTTACAAGAAAAAAACCAACAAACTGCTGTAATGGCAAATAAGAAAAGAAATATTTTACGTTCCACGACTAGCCAGAGTTTTGGACCTATTTGTAAATTTTTTGCATCGTCCCAGCCCACATCTACCTCCAGCGGGCTCGGCATCCTCAGGACATGTCAAAGGAGCAGCAGTCTCCACACCCAAATCATATCAACCCCATACACCTCCCTGCAGGTGGTGAGCAAACTAAACACCCTGAAGGCCAGCGTACACTGTACAATTCTGTCACGATTTTTCACTTTTTCAGTCAGGCCCAGTTGTCGCACCTCAATTCATGTCGTCTACACACAGTTACAACAAGCAAATATTACACCATGATTGCTTCCCGACTACTTCACGATCGTTTGTGTGACAATCAAACCTGAGTTTCTGCTGATTTTCCTACGAGTTCCACTTCACCATTTCACACTGTGCATGTACGAACATTGATACGGAGGAGTGAACAGGGAAAGGAAGGAAACCAAACTCCTTGTCATTGTGACATTGTGATCCACACCACTACACACAAAGAAATGTGACCTCTATATTTAACAGTGGGCAGCTTTGAGCACCCGGGGAGCACTGTGTGGGGTCTTAGTGGACCTCAGTGATAACCTGGAAGTGTGTGGATTCAAACCTGGAACCCCGCATTCCGGTTCCTTAGCCATTAGGCCACCACTGCCCCACTAAACAACATGGAACAGCGTGGTACAAGTGACAGACAAGACTGACCACATTGTTTGTTGAGCGTTATTTTCATTATGTCTCAGAGAGAAGCAATGAGCTTTACAGAAGGAGGAGGAAGAACCCTCTACTGTCTTCTTCTTCTTTTCCTTCTCAGTGAATCACTACAGTATTCCTTTTTAATTTTACGTTTGCAACAACTGTCAATAAAGCTTTCTCCTAAAAATCCCTCCAGTAATTACATTAAATTAAATGACATTTCAATACAAGGGCAGTTGGTGGCCCAGTGGTTAAGGAAGCAGAATTGGATCCGTACGGCCCGCTGTTCGAATCCCTTTACCGTCAAGTCACCCCTGAGGTGCCCTGACCACGGTCTCGTCCCCAACACACTGCTCCCCGGACTCTCAAAGCTGCCCACTGTCCACTTTGGTGATGGGTTAAATACAGAGGTTTCGTTGTGTGCTGTGGTGTGAATCTCAAAGTCACAATGACAAAATAAAAGAAATTAAATTTTTTTTATGAATTTTTATATTATATTATGGCATTTGCTTTTCTCCAAAGCAGATCTGGCTGCAAGAGTGAGTGTCGTGTTGTGTATGATTGTACAGTGTGATCCGTCCAATCACACCCGATCATCAGATCATACGGTGTGAGAACAACAACCATAAGCTATGAACTGATCACCACTCAATTCACTGGTACAGTCAATCATTGCAGCATAAATGTAACTGTATATTGCACTAATGTAGTACAAGCTAATACTACACTGTGTTCTCTTCATTTAGTGCCAGTTACCGTTTTAACCAAATGTCAATCATGTGATAGACAGCCACTAAAATAGACATTAGTTTGTCCTCCAGAGGTCACTCTAAGGTCCTCTGAGTCTGTCAGTCTGAACACATGAAAGCTTTTTTTTTTTTTTTTTCTTAAGAGCTGCATCATCGTCACCAGACTGGAAACCAAACGTTATTTTTATCTCTGGAGCGTCGTCTCTGAGAGAAGCCCAGTCGATGGAGGTGCACGGGTCAGTGCGTGTACACTTCTAAAAAAGTTTTTATCTTCAAGTGCAAATACATTCAAATGTATTCCCTGGTTTCTCTGTAGTCCTCTGGGTCGAGAACAGGCGCAGCTGAACCTTTGGCAACGCAAACGAATCCGTCCTGATCAATCAAACCTACAGTTGATGAAAAGAAAAGCAGCGTTCAGCTTTCATGTTGTCAACTTTCAAGATCAGTCACAGAGGCCGTCGCTTGAGTGGCGTGCGTGTGACGCCGTCGCACTCCGTGCTGTAAACAACATCTGGCTTGGTGGGCTGTTTTTCATGACATTTACACATGTATGAGATATGACGCGCAAACACACATGACACAATACAAATGGAGGTATAAGAATAGCCTCCTGATTCCAGAGGTGCGTTTGATTATTTTTTTATTTTCTTTTTTTCGGGGTGGGTGTGGGAGTACAAATGACTCTACGCAGGCGTTGGCATCAAGATGAGAAAATGTCAAATTGCCCACAGCTCCAAGTTGAAAAGAGGCCGCAAATTAATCAGTTTCATCGCTGATAAAATTCCTGACGAATAGGAGTGGAAACAAAAGCAGTTGGATTGTTTTGTTGTCTTTTTTGAGTCACTCACGACACAACAGAAGGTGCAGTAATAAATCATGTGTTGCATACAAAGGCATCATAATAGCTCAGGGGTTATTGAATATTGAGACACTGGGGGCCTGTGAACAGAATGTAGACAACGGGCTTTTGTTTGACACTCTTTGAAATCAATGTTTACCAAACACCAATTTTATATTCAGGTGGATGCGTTTTTTTTTTTTCCTGTTTCCGCTTTTATTTTTCTTCACCGTCCTGAAGTGTTCCGTACAATATTTGGCATCAAAAAATACAGTAAAAACAAAAGAATAAGCCTCAAGCTACTAGATAATAAGGATCCTAATGAGGACCGGACCAGTCCCAGCAGCATCTTCCACATCAAATGGGGATTTTTTTTTTTTTTTAATGTGTATTGGATAAGTAGGCTAAGTACGACACTGTGGAACAGAGGAGCAGATCATTATCTGTCTATACAGCGTCCTGAGTACTTCAAATGTATAAAACATCTTTTTATGTTGAGGCTGAGACAATAAACAGTTCATCCTACGCCGTGCGTCACGCGTTTCGATTCGACGGGCAAATCTAATCCTTTGTTTTCCAGCTCATGAATACACGTATTTATGGTGGCATCGAGAGGGATTCAACGCCGGTACACTTTTTTGTTAGTACATCTGTCTTTTCTGAAATAGTTGCAAGCACCATCTGCCAAGTCTGTCCAGCAAACCGTCTATTCGGCGAGAGACATTAACATATTGTGCATGGATAAGATATCGAGCCAAGGGATTAGGGCAGAGCAGTCCTGGCTGAAAGTGACGTGGAGGTGTTAAAAAAATGAAATAAGAAAATCTCACGGCCTTTCATTGGGTTTTTCCCACTGAAAGCAGGTGATTTAAGAGGTTTAACAATAGCAGCGATACTGCAGGAAGATAAGTCTTTTCCTCTCTGACCATCACTCCCACTCTCCCGCTCCCTTTCTCCAACCAGAGACACAAAATCAAACTCCACTTTCAGCTCAGACACCAGAGATTATGGGCTGATTTCTTGCTGAGGTCTTATTTTTATCCATTTATACCACAGTAGGTGCCATATATTCACGGTATAAGCTCAGCTCGACTTACAGGTGATAAATGATCCAAAGCATTAATGATTCTCTGTCACTTCAACATTGGAAAAAAAAGAGAAATAACAGGAGCTTTGCTTTAATTTAAAAGTCAAATTTTCCCAACTGGTGTTTCATTAATCAGTGCGACGCATGTTTCCATCTCCTTCCAAATCAATTTGTTTTCCCCAGTTGAGAACATGCAACGGCTGTTTGACGTGTCCCTGGATAACTGCGGCACAGGATTATGGCTACCTCTGTGTGACTAAAGATTACTCTCCACACAAAGCTACATGTAAATGTGTGCGTTCACATTCATGATGTAAATCAGGAAAGGGAACTGAAGGAGAACTTGACAGAAAAGTTGTGAAACTTCCACTCCAACACTGTTGTATTTCCATTTAAAACAAAAAAGTTATTGAAATAAATTGTCATAAACTGAAATAAAAGCGTCATTCAAACAAATTAACAGGTGAAATAAAAATATTGCATGTTTGTTTTTGTTGCATCGTCAGCGTAAGGTGTAATTGGTGCATTGTTGCAATTTTCTATCTGCAAATTATTCGAGTAATGCACAAGAATTATCTGAAAAGTAAATATGAAGAACTTCAAGTCTGCATATTGTTATAAAGGCTAATATTTCCAGTCTATATAGGATCACAAAAAATTCAAAAAGAAAGGGTCAGGAGTAAAATGTCTCTGACTATTCAAACTCAACACAAAACAATTATTGAAATTTTGGAATTTACATTTATAGTCCCCACCCCCTTAGGGTTGACTAGGATGGACAGGATCAGGAATTAAGTGATTAAAAGCTAGAAAGAAAGACTGAGATGGTTTGGACATGTTCAGAGGAGGGACAGTGGATACATTGGTAGAAGAATGATCCTAGAGATGGAGCAACCAGGTAGGAGACAAAGAGGAGATTGATGGATGCAGTGATGGAGGACATGGAGATGGTTGGAGTTAGAGTTGGAGATACAGAGGACAGGGGGAGATGGAAATTGTTGACTCGCTGTGGCAACCCCTGAAAAAGGGACAAGAACAGAGTACAAGAAGACATTAATATTGCCCACACAATATTTTACCTGTAAGAATATTATTGTGTTTTTATTTTGTCAATAAAAATAATAATATTGCAATAACTATTTTAATGCCAATTGATGTGTGCCCTAAAAATTGTTTTGGTGATAAACAGTTGAATATCAAAGTGAAAGTCACTAGATGGCAGCATAGCAGCTTATTTTATTCATCCCAAACTAATTGTCTTTTCCTTTCGGCTTGTCCCTTTTCTCAGGAGTGGCCACAGCGAGTCAACAATTTCCATCTCTTAATCCCAAACTAATACAGTAGTTTATACAGATAATTTAATTAATATTATCAGGCCCATATCGATTGATACTGAAATCGGAAAGTGGGTTTAGAGAATATTGGCATAAAAGGCTGGTGGATTAGAAAGTGTAGCGTTGCAGACCCAAATCCGCTTCCTTAACCGCTATGACACTGCTGCCACTGGTGTGAACATGACCATCATAACCATGCTCCACACACACCTAGTTTTTAACAAACAATATCCCAGTTCCTTGCTGTAAGCGCCATCTGATGGTGAGGAAAAAGAGCTGTTCTGAAAAGTGTCACTTTTTTATGTGATACAGTTGTTTAGGTCCACTGTAAGTGGTGCTGAGACTGTGTGCATGAGTGAATATGTATTATTGAAGCAGCCTCTTCAAGCAGCTCTAATGCCATAAGAAGAGAGGGTTTCTCTGTGTGGTTTAATCTTACAGCCGTTCCCCACCACTGACTGTGCACGCGTGGGAACTGTTGCAGCCGAGCTTCAGGTCTTATTTCTTAATTATTTGTGACGTTCAGATATTTCTCGGAAGATTGAAGCACAGGAGACGTGTTGTCAGGGACTCCTTTTTAAGGAAAGGAAAGGAAAGGAAAGCAAACTCC
The DNA here is from genome assembly GCA_016785265.1 of Paraplagusia blochii. Lineage (NCBI taxonomy): Eukaryota > Metazoa > Chordata > Actinopteri > Pleuronectiformes > Cynoglossidae > Paraplagusia > Paraplagusia blochii. Next base: position 124,885 of record JAFBJS010001793.1, read on the forward strand.
TTGTCATTGTGATTTACATCACTGCACAAAACAAAAAATGTGACCTCTGTATTTAACCCATCACCAAAGTGAACAGTGTTCAGCTTTGGGCGTCCGGGGAGCTGTGAGTGGGGACGATGCCATGCTCAGTGGACCTCAGAGGTAAATTGGCGGTAGGGGGATTCGAACCAGGGGCCTTACCTGCTTCTTTAACCAACTGCCCCTTTTTACCTTATTCAAACCTGTTAACGATGGATACATTCAAGATTTTTTCTCTCAATTGCATGAATGTCACTCTTTTATTTTAGGATTTTTTTTCACGGCCTGCTGCGATGCTGCTGCTCACACTATTTACTTTTTCATATTTTTGTCAGTGGTCGAAAACAGTTGGTTACGGTAGACAGACCTGGGGGGTGACAGTAATTGAATAGGATGCCAGATGCCATTAACTTTCACAGAAACATGGGGAGTGATGTGTGGGATCAGCTCAGAGTGAGTTCATTTCCAGCTTTATAAAAACTCCTGTCATTAAAGATAATTATCACATCTTTTTTTTCAGAAGATTAATGAAAGATAATGACCTAAAATGAGAGTCTATTAAAAAAAATCACATGAAGCAAGTATTATGGTTCAAGAACCACACACTCACACATTGAAACCTTAAAAATATGTATTATTTTATTTTTCATCAACTATTAAATGAGTTGCTGCCATCTACTGACTGGAAGCTTGTTATATTGTTCAAGCAGAGGAAAAAAATGGAAGTGATGGAGGGACGGGATCAGTTCACCTACAGAACTTAATTATTACATTAATTCATCCTCATCCTCTTATCAATGAACATGTCTCAGGGCCATTAGTCTCCACAACTGCCACCCAAATCACACTGCACTGGAAGTTGCGTGGAGATGCTGCTCACAGCACCTCAGTGGCAACCTGGGAGCTGTTGGACTTGAACCTGAAGCCTTCAGGATCCAAGTCTTCTTTCTTAATCAATTCCCACTAAAATACTCATAACATTAAAACTGCTAAATAGAAATTCTGGATAATTTGAGGAGCACTGTCCACCGTTGTGTCCAACAATCTGTTGTCTTTAACGTCCTAACGTCTTATTTGTCTGCAGACTATAAAGAGAGAAACACATCTCTGTGTTCTTACAATAGACTAACTGCAGAACTATGCTAATATCGCTGACAAACGGGAACAAATAGTTTTTCCCCGACGTATAAACAGTAATTGAGATTTAGATTCATGAACGTTAACAATCTATAAAGTAGCTGTGAGTTGAAATATTAATGGCAGCATCAAAATGCAGATATAAATGTGCAAATGAGTGAGTTTCAGCATTTAACACATCAGCATATTCCCAGAATTCATTAGGATCTACGGGAAACTTTAGCCTGTCAAGGCGATCGGCTTTAAGTTCAAGAAACTACTGAGCAGAAATAAAATGTGCTCTGGGGTTTTGACTCTCATTTTTCTCATTATTTCAGTAAAACTGTGTTAAATATACAATGATGTCCGGTAGTGAAATGTTCACATTCTTCTAAAAATGTTTCATTTCTAATGGTAAATGAATTATCATTGACATGATTTACTTATATTCAGACATTAGCAGATATTTATGATATTTGACTGTACGGAGCAGTCAGCCTTCCTGTGAGCCCTGTGGAAGTTCTTTAAATGCAATGAACTGCAGGTTTGATTCAGCTCCACGATCTGTAAAGACAATAACAATACTTTTTTTTTTCTTGAAAACACTGAATCTGGATGGGATTAACAAACCAGTTCCCTTCAAAACATTGGGAAGGGTTGGCAAATAGTTAAATGAAAATATTCTTCCTTCCCTTTGGATTCTCTCTTTTTAAGGGGTTGCCACAGAAGGTCAACATTTGGACATTTTTCAACTCACCCTGTCCTCTGCATCTGTTAAAATGGTTGGATGAGAATAAGATATTTTTTAATTATGCTTTTATTGCATTTTGCTTGTGATTTCATTGAAAGTTATAATTTAATAGAAAGATTAATTAATTACCAAAAATCATAGGCAGATTTTTAAAGCAGGACAAACTCGGAAATAATTATAATGTATACAGTATACACATTATATTAAATGTAATATTTTTTAAAAAATAAATGAAATTATTACAGGATGAAATAAGTTCACCGTGTGATTTTATTTTAAATTAAATAGATTTTTTTTTTTGCACATTTCTGTACTCAGTCGCTTAATATGTGTTTGTGATTGTTTGACACTTTGAGATGACAACTGTAAACATCCGTTCCTCCACAGTCACTGTCAATCCGGGGGGTGGGGTTTATAATAACTGCCCGTAACAAGCCTCCATCTGAATTGCTATTGTCACCCCTGGTTAGGCGTCGTCTCAGTCAGACGACAGCTGAGTAATAGCAGCTCTTCATTTGCCAGAGCCACAGCTCAGGCCCTGTGGTCGACTCGGAGAAAGTCCAGCGAGGGAAGCACATGTCAATAACAGTAAGCCAATTAAAATCACTCTTCATTTAAGCTGTGATCTCTATTGATTCTTCTTTCAATCCTCATCCATCACTCCAGCAACTTGCCTTGAAGGAGCCGGGGAGCTGGACTGCCTCACACTGACTCAGTTTCCTCAGCTGCCACGGGTCCAGCTGTGGTTCCTGCAGGTATTTTTTTTTTTTTTTTTACAAAATCAGACTTTGTTTTTACCAAACAAACACCAAAAACACAAAACAGCTTCACTCCACAGAGTTACGTGATTTGATTCAGCCACAGAGGTGCAGACAGGATGAGCGGCAGAATATAAAAAAACCCAAAGTCAAGGACAAGGCAGCCAATAATACTGAGATCAAGTCTGTGTGGACTGAACTTTCATGCAGCTGTGGATGTTGTATAGTTTGCAAATACAGTAAATCCTCACTACTTCACCTTTCTCCTGTCATAGTTCTCCTTATATCTACATTAAATAATATTTGAAATAAATCTGTAGGAAATATGCAGGTTGTGGTGGCTCAGTGGTTAAGGAACCAGACTCGGGTGCGCAGGGTTCCAGGTTTCAATCCACCAACTGCCATGTTACTGAAGTCAACTGAGCATGGCACCGTCTCCACCCACTGCTCCCCGGGCGCTCAAATATTGCTCACTGTTCACTTTGATGATAGGAAAGGAAAGGAAATCAAACTCCTTGTCATTGTGACATTGTGATTCACACCACTGCACACTATGAAATTTGACCTCTGTATTTAACCCATCACCAAAGTGAACAGTGGGCAGCTTTGAGCGCCCGGGGAGCTCAGTGGTAACTTGGCAGTAGGGGGATTCGAACCAGTGGCCTCGCGGACCCAGGTCCACTTCCTTAAACATTTGGCCACCAACTGCCCCAGGTGGGGCAGTGGGACTTTTTTATGTGTGCAGTTAAGTAGATCACAATGTTACAATGACAAGGAGTTTTTCTTTCCTTCCTTTCCTCAAAAGTATTTGACAACACTGTCTATTTAGGGCAAATATGAAGGTATTTCCCCTTTCCCACCATTGGATCTACAACCTGATAATGATTTTAATAGATTTTTATTTTTTTTGTCTTTGTATTATAGTTTTCCAATCCAATTTAATGTTATTTTTTCTGTTTTTTTAATTCACAAAAACATTACCTGAAGTAAAAAAGGCAAATTTTAATAGTGAACTGGTGCATTGGATAATAATCTATTGAGCTCACAGTTTAAGATTGTTCCATATTCACCAAAAAGATTTTTTTAAGAAGTATAACAGTATTCCCAGACTGAGCGTCTTGACCTGAATAATCAGTATAAGATGAGTGTTATATTAGCTGTGGAGTTACACCGACTTTCTGACATATATTCCGTACAAATGTCACCTCAGTGGAGAAAGGCCGCTCCTACCAGGGTCTGAGGAGACGCTCCTTTCACCTCCTTCATTACAGGCTGACCCTCATTACTGCAGCAGTGGGAAACTCGGGGAAAACCCCTCCTGTCAACTTCATTTTTACCAACAGCGGCAGGAAAATCAGATTCAGAAAAATTCTTTAATCCATGTGGGACAGTTGAGAGGGCAGAGAGGGGCAAGAATGGAAGATTAGATTATAAATAAAGTAAAAGAATAGGTAAATGGAAATGAATCACTGCAGCAGTGATGAAAGGAGACTGATAAGTATGACGTTACACAGCAACATATACTACACTCGCTCTATATACTCTGCTGGTGTTGCTGTTTCTGTTCTTAATTTATTTTACTATGTATATTGTTTATATATTTTTTTATATTTTAATTGTTTTTATTCTTTATACTTTACTTAGATGTTGGATTGTTTGCACAATCGTGAGTTTCCACTCCTTCATTTCACTGTCATTGCCTGCAATGTCATGTGACAAATAAAAGCTTTTTGATTCTTGACTCTTAAATCACATATTAGTCATAATTCCATCCATAAAAGTCATAGACTTTGCTCATGGCCACGGTTGAAAATCACTGCAGCTCTAAAAGCTGTTGAAAATGTGTTGCTGTGTGGACAGCACCGCTGCACACATTCAGAGCTGAAAACACGAACAAACCCCCCTTAGGGTTGTTGTGCTGATATACCGTAGCTTTGAAAAAAAAAAGTCCGAAAGTTGAAAAAGTCTTGGGTCGACGTGTGTTTAAATCCACCATATGTTTGATTGTAGATCTCTGGTTTAATTCAGATAAAGAAAAAAGTAATTTAAAAAAATGAACTAAAACTAAAACTTAGCCAAGACGTCTTTAGAATCCATTTCTTACTTTTTTTTTTTGGTATTTAGTCAAAGTGCTGAGTGAAGTTTCGAACGTCAGCCTTCAATGGAAATAGTTGAACAGACTTATATGGTCATGTCATCAGCATATATACTGTACGTTGATGCTAGAATAGAATAGAATAGAATAGAATAGAATAGAGTAGAATAGAATAGTCCATTATTGTCATTGCACCTTGGGGGGTGCAACGAAATTTCAGTGTAACCTTTGGAATTTAACATGTTGATATTAAAACAGGTGGGAATCACATGTCCTGAGATGAAGTCATGTGTCACATGATCTCCCCTTTAGGTCATGTGACAGGAAGTGGGTAAAAACACTAAATAAACCAGGAAGAAATATTATATTTCAGACCAACAGTGGTGGCCTAGTGGTTAAGGAAGGAGACTTGGGTCCACAAGGCTTGGGTTTGAACATCCACTGAGGGGCGCTGTCCTGACCTACAGAACATTTTGGTGGGAGGACCCACATGAAGGCTCACAATATGGTGTGATGTGATTTGGGTAGCTCTGGATGCCCCTGCAGCCTGGACAGGCAGAAGAAGATGAATTACTGCGTGGTGGAATTTGCCAAATGTAAGTCTTTGACAGAGACACTGACACTGTTGGACAGTCCAAAGTTGTAAAACAAGAAAGTGAAAAGAATCCTTAGTTGCTGTAATTCTCAACTCTAACTTGAAGGGTTGTTTTTGTTATTCATTGACGACTGAAGTTTATACTGTATTTTACAGATGGTATTTTACACTTCGTTTTTACATTGACATTTACGCATCCAGCAGGCGCTTTTATCTAAAGCTTATTTACAGAAGAGGATTATCAAGCTTGTGGTTTCTCTGGGAATCAAACCCTGGACTCTCTCCCGACTGCTTTTAAGACAGAAATCAACAATTGCAATTAAATTCACTCAACGCTGTCTCATGACAGTGTTTTAGGCAGGGAGTTAAAAGAGATTTTTTTGACTATTAGTTAATTTGGCAATGCCTTTATTATTGGTGTGAAACTCCAGAGTTCTACTTCCTGGGCTAGTTCCAAATCCTGGTTTGGGTTGTTGTCCTCCAGTGGGCTCACCATCCCCAGGAAGTAAACACCTACTGCAGTTCTGGAAGAATATGTTTATCCAAATCTAAAATTCATCAGAAAATGATCAACCACCAACCCCCTGAATGTCTTTGTTCACTGATAATTGAAAATTAACTTTCAAGTTTTCTTGTTCTCTTGAAACTTCCATCACTTATTTTATTCCAGATGCCATTTTACCCAAAGTTTTATAAAAGTGCTTTGTGTTTTTCTTTTCTTTTAAACGCACTGTACCAGACGGTGAAGTTTGGTTGAACGTCCTCAGAGCGATGGTGTCAGCGTCCAGTTCTGCTAACACCGGTTTAAAACATGCTTCTTCTCTGTGGTGTCAAAATCCTGTCACTAACCATCTTCCTGATCAACTGCTTGTCAAGGCCAGATGGATTCTGTGCTCTGGCCCAGAGGCTCCACTTTCTTCCTCCTCGTTTTCTTTCTCTGTTCCTCTGGCTCCTCTCCGCTCTCCACAGAAGGCAGGGAGGGTCAACCTGCAGCCTGGGGCTGCCTGGTTCCTGTAGTGCCTTGAATTGTAAATGAGTGAATAAAAGTGTGGATGCGAGCTTCCATCCATACACAGCACTGCTTCAACCACTTCTTTTTCAGCTCCGTTTTTTGCTTACTTTGATTTAATACTGTCTGGTAAGCATACCTAAATGTTAATAATTCCAGTGCTTGCAAATGCAATTCCAGCCAGCTCCCTGTTTTCTTGCAGACTCAAAAGCCTTGAACTGTCAGTGTCTTCCCCCCCGAGCACATGCAGAACACTGGATCAACTTTCTGGATCAGCAGCTTTGATAATAATCTGACCTCACCTGTTTGTGCTTGACTGGACGAGTCAGGAGTTTGATTTCACATGCTGTATACATACGCAGAAAGAGTCGGTGTTAGGTGTTTGTACCCACCTCGGCGACTTAACACTTCAGTGATTTTTGAGGCAGTCATTTTGTGACACCTCCACTGCTCTGATGCTCAGGTCACTCTTTCTTCTAGAAATCACTGCCACTTAGCATTAACTATGGAGCCAGAATAGTCTCATAAAGAACACACGCGTAAACACGGATCCGCGTGCGTATTCTGAGAAGAGCACACAAACAACGCCTCACATGTCAAAATACGTTTGTAAATTCTTCCAAATACGTTTGGGAATTGTGGTACGCACAATCGTGCTTTTGATTTGTGAAACTAAGCGAAGGCTAATTTGTATTTTTGAGACTCATCTTACATCCACCAGATTTGTGAGTGTAATTTTGCTACATCTCTCCATCATCAGCCAATCAGAAGTTTCACTCGTTTGCAGCCAATCACACGGCAGTGTCCCCACGAGGGTCCTTCTGTGACATCACTAAACTGCGTCCAAGAACCAAATTTACGTATTTGGAAGAATTCACAATGTATTTTGACGTGTGAAGCGTTGTTTATGTCTTCTCAGAAACCTGTGTTTACGCGTGTGTTCTTTTTGAAACTATTCTGGCTCCATATTAACAGCTGCTACAAGATGGCATTCAGTTTTCCATTATCCTCCAGTAAAGAGCATCGGCGACTTAACCCTTCTGTGATTTTAGAGGCAGTCATTTTGTGACACCTCCACTGCTCTGATGCTCAGGTCACTCTTTCTTCTACAAATCACTGCCACTTAGCATTAACTATGGAGCCAGAATAGTCTCAAAAAGAACACACACGTAAACACGGATCCGTGTGCATATTCTGAGAAGAGCACACAAACAACGCTTTGCACGTCAAAATACGTTTGTAATTTCTTCCAAATACGTTTGTGGATTGTGGTACGCACATGCAAATCGTGCTTTTAATTTGTGAAACTATGCAAAGGCTAATTTGTATTTTTGAGACTCATCTTACATCCACCAGATTTGTGAGTGTAATTTTGCTACATCTCTCCATCATCAGCCAATCAGAAGTTTCACTCGTTTGCAGTCAATCACACGGCAGTGTCCCCACGAGGGACCTTCTGCGACATCACTAAACTGCGTCCAAGAACCAAGTTTACGTATTTGGAAGAATTCACAATGTATTTTGACGTGTGAAGCGTTGTTTGTGTCTTCTCAGGATACGCACGTGGACCCGTGTTTACGCGTGTGTTCTTTTTGAGACTATTCTGGCTCCATATTAACAGCTGCTACAAGATGGCATTCAGTTTTCCATTATCCTCCGGTAAAGAGCATCAGCACAAACAACCAGGAAGAATGGGTTTCAAAGGTTGATGAGGCAGAAATGACCCACTGGTGATTATGGTGAACGACGGCAATAATATATGTCTACTGGACATGGATCTAGGTGTGTCAATGATTAGACGGGGAATTGATGAGCAGAGATCTATGTCAGTGTTAATGCGTGACAGAAAGACCGCAGCAGGAATACAGTTCAGTAGGCCACCGCAAGTCCTGCTCTGATGGCCGTTTTACCGAAGACTGAGGGAAAGGTGTTAAGACTTAAGGTTGCATTATTATGATGGACAGATCTGGAATTGAACAGTCCCAGATTGGACCTGCACATGTGCTGAGGAGACAGTGGGGTCACTGATTACAGGATGTTAGAGATGGAGCAGCCAGGTATAAGGAGAAATGAGAGGAACCACAAAAAAGATCAGGTAGATGTTGTAACGAAAGAAGTGTGAGTGGTTGATGTTAACGGGGCTGAGGGACAGGGATGTTTATTTATTAAAATTCTAAAGATAGTTCGGCCAAGATAATGCTTCTTCTTCTCCTTTCAGCTTATCCCATTTTTCAGGGGTTGCCACAGCGAGTCAACGAGTTCCATCTCACACTGTCCTCTGCATCCTCAACTCCAACTCCAACCACCTCCATGTCCTCCCTCACCGCATCCATAAACCATCTCCATCTGTCTTCTCTAGCTTTTTCTCCAAACCTTCCTGTCTGTGTTGTCCCTCTAATCACCTCGTTCCTGATCCTGTCCATCCTTGTGTCTCGTAAAGAGAACCTCAGCATCTTTAACTCCTCCACCTCCAGCTCTGCCTCTTGTCTTCTACCTATTCCTAGTGTCCCTAGTCCATACAGCATGGCTGGTCTCACCACTGTCCTGTAGGCCAAAATAATGCAAGATGGTTAAATACAGACAGGAAAAGTTTGGAGATTGAGATGGTGTGGACATGTTTAGAGGAGGGACAGTGGATACATTGGTAGAAGAATGATCCTATAGAGCTACCAGGTAGGAGACAAAGGAGATTGATTGATGCAGTGAGGAAGGACATGGAGTTAGAGTAGAGGACAAGGAGAGTCGGAAAATGTTGACTCACTGTGGCAACCCTGAAAAAGGGACACTCCAAAAGGAGAAGAAATATGCTTTAGTTAAATGGACAAAAAATTACTTCACTCACTACTTTCAAAGAATTTTGCATGTGGTCAGCGAGATTCCAAATTAAGTTGACGATAGACAAATTTAACCGGTGGCAAGAGTAGTAGACGGTCTAATGTGTTGACCTTTAAAAGTCTAAATCACTAATAAAAATAAGGCTCTTATTTTGCTGAATTACACCTTAAGAGGCTCCAGTTAAAGAGCTCAAAGTACCAATTCACCCATTGTCCTTAAGGAATTCAATATATTAATAAAATCTTCCATTCTAAATCAGGATACTGGGATACTACTGTGAAATACACTCCATGATTTGCTTCCACAGGTTAGACTTCACCCTCCTGATGCAACAGATGTCACCTGAGATGATGGTCCCAGCTGCAGCTAAGGCATCACCATAGCAACACGCTGCCTGCATGTCATCGGGTAAGGTCCATGGCAGCACACACAGATCAGCACCGGTACTGTCCTGATGGAAATAAAGGTTGTGCCGTGTCACGGAGAAGACACAAGCTTGTCAATGTGGGCTGGTGAAGTGGGGGTGTATCTCGCAGAAAGAATCCAGAGGATATAGAGCCACAGCCACTCGAAGGCTCCATAAAGGAAAGACTTTTGCTTGCTGTTAAATGTGGGGTTTAATAAGGGAGGAATGTGTATGTTACAGTATATGACTAACATCCAAAGAAGTCATGGCCAAAGTATGGACAAAAAAGCTAAAAGTGAAAAATTATTTAGGTCATCAACAGAATGAGAGCAGATGTAGCCTATAAATATGGAAAGCCTAACAAAAACAATAGGCTAATACCTTTGAAAGGCTTGGTGCCCCTTTATATCTTAAAGAAAAGTTTTTTTTATTTATTCAGTAAAGACACAATCTATCTCACCAACCTGGTGCCCGGGTGCACCTGGTAGCCCGTATGATCTACCTAAGGTGTCCGCGACTTCCAAAAAAGTATTAGAATGCCACTGCTCCTGTGCTTTTGAGCAGAGGGTGCACTTACATTGATAATTTAATGGGGTCAATCAGGATGGTGAGATGGTCTTCATATTACTGAGTGCCCCAGAAGTGGCTCTGGGTTTCAAAAAGGTTGGTGACCCCTGCTCTATCCATTGGTACTGTGGTAAATTCATCATTCAATCTGCAGCTAGTCTAGATTTTGGTGCTATAGCTACATATATACCACTCTTTCTTTAATTTCTTGTCCATTTAAAAGTCTGCTTCCACTTAATCTACTTTAATCTGGACAAATATAATAACCACAAAAAGGCTCATAATTAAGTTTAATTTCAGAGCTGATTTCTGTCCATTTTGCATGGTTTTATTGACAGTGACAAAAATCACTTCTGTTCCTACATCACTAGCAATAACATTCTACTGACAAATACAGTGCTTTTAGTCATTGCATGGTTTTGTGTTCATTGTTTCCCCCAGGTGATAAACCTTTAGTGGAACAAGGCATTAAGATGAACAAGGAATTGAAGAAAACAGCAGAGTGGTCTA
>JAFBJS010001793.1:136414-147066 GCA_016785265.1 Paraplagusia blochii
GCATGGTTTTGTGTTCATTGTTTCCCCCAGGTGATAAACCTTTAGTGGAACAAGGCATTAAGATGAACAAGGAATTGAAGAAAACAGCAGAGTGGTTTAATAATTTTTTCCATGACTGTAGGTGTCAAGGCCCTTTATCATTAACTATAACTCCAGTGTTCTAATGGTACAATGTGTTTGTGCTTGTTGCCTTAAAAGGATTATGGATGATGAAAAAATCCTTGCGATTACAACTAAAGCATGCTAAATTTGATGCAAATGGAGGATCATTAGATGAAAGGAAGGAAAACATAATTATTTCAAATAATATAATTATAATTATTTCAGGTTTTTATGGAAAACACAAAAAATGTCTGGAAGAATTGATTACTGAACCATAAAAATAGATTAATGGAAGTTGATGAAAATGTCTATAAATGTGATTATATTATAAAACATTTATGGCACTATTTTGGATCCAAAGTTTCCTTCATGGCAGTGAGTTACTTTAAGCCACCATCATTTTTCAAACCTTACTTTACTATTTACTATTAATACAATACAATACAAGGGCTGCCATCAAGGGTGGCGAAAGGCAGCAACATATATGTTTACCAAAACTAACTGAAAATTTCAAATTATCATTTATCAAATGGAAACTCAAATCTTCCCACCCATTTCTCTACTTTTTTCTTCATTGGGTAGATTGAACGCAAACCCATTTGAAAATGCCACTAAATGCATTTATACGTCTGACGCAACAATCAATTGCAGCTCTCAGTAAGTGAGCAGTAAACACCTGAATGTAGTAATTATCACACTGCCCCACAAATACCGGGCACTCCACAGTGTGAGCACACAAAAACCTCTCACGTCAGGTTCAAGATGTCAGCATGAATGTTTAATCCATTTGATTATGCAGGAAAGAAAAATAAAAAAAACAAACGCAGAGGAAGACATGGCTTAATGAAAACCAAAAAATGATGCAAAAGGTCCCAAAGGAGCGGAAAATTGTTGAGATACGGATGAAGAAGCCGTGTTGGAGCTGCGGCACCTATGAGCAGCCAGGCTTATTTGGTTACATATGAGGCGGAGTAAAGATGTGCTGACAGGCCCCGTTTATCCTGTTTAACAAGAGAGGATATTCTTCCCTCTGAGCTAAAATGTTTGCTCATTAACTTGGCACAACAGTGTGAACAGATGCAATTATATGGATGAATGTATCTGATTCTTACGTGAGTGACACCGATGCCTGAGTGGAATGCTGCGCTGGAGACTGGAAGTGTAGAAATGTCAAGTTAAATGTAACAATAAATAGAGCACCTGGGAAATTCATCAATCTGTGGTTGTGGAGGACAACAGCAGAGCTGAGGAAAAGAGAAGATTGACAAAATGAAGTGAAAGAGCTTTCTAAGATGTGGAGAAAATGTAGTTTACACAGAAAAAGTTATTATAAACTTAAAGGTAAATTGATAACAAATATTAAATATAATAAAATTAATTTTAAAATCATCAGCTTCATTTCAAAATGTGATAAAATGAAGATTTCATTTAAAATTTTTTTTTTTTGCTTCTTTTTTCGTAAAATCAATGGTGCTTTTTTTGGAGCTACCAGGTGAGAGACAAAGAGGAAGCCAAAAGAGGAGATTGATGGATGCAGTGAGAGAGGAGATGGAGGTAGTTGGAGTCAGAGTTGAGGATGTACAGGACAGGGGGAGGTGGAAATTGTTGACTAGCTGTGGCAACCCCTGAAATAAGGGACAGGCCGAAAGGAGAAGAAGAATCATATGGTGCTTTTTTGTCTTTTTTTTCTGAAAATAATAATTCAATAATTTATTTTTATTTTCTTATCCATTACCGGATACAAGAATACATTATTACAGGGGCAGCAGTCTCCACTACTGCCACCCAAATCACACTGCTCCAAAGTGCTTTCCTGTGAAAGCTGAGTGGGTCAGGACAGAACTAGGATCAGAGTCAACCATGCTACCAGCTATATATATATATATATATATATATAAACAGTCTCCATGATGGCCACCCAAATCACATTGCACCACACAATACTTCCTGCAGGTGGTGAGCCAACTGGAAGCCAACCACTCAGGATTCAAACTTATCCAGGAGGTGAACCATGGTGGATTTCATGGGTGTTTCACCAATGACAGAAATATTGCCTCATATCAATCAATCAAATTTTATTTGTATAATAAAATTTGATTGATATGAAGCATCATAAATCTCCACAACTACTTCATAAACTGATATTTTGACCTATTTGTCTTAGTAAATTCGTAAAGTAAATATAGTAAACATATTTAAAGATTATATTTAAGTAAAGTGTTTTCATTCAATTCAATAAAAATTAATTTATTAATTCATAATGGAATTTTCCCTTCATATGAAGCAAATCTCTTGTCTTAGCTTTTGATGTGAAATGAGTTTTTTTCGTTTAATACCAGGTTTTAAACCATATTCTTTGATTACCTCAGCCTTTCAAAGTCCCTTTTCCTCAGTCACAGTGAAGACTTTGAAACAAGATCATTTACGTTAGTTTGATCATTCCCGTTACTTCTCCCTCACTTTGGCAGCAGACTGTCACTCGTCCATTTATCCTTCATCATCTCCACTTTAAGATGGCAAAGCATATGGCAAATCACCAGCCTGGCTGCCTGAGCAGATGTTATCGGTTAATTGAGATGCATTTGATGTTGAATGATTAGTGTCCATCCAAGCATTCTGTTATTTGGTGTCCTAATGATGGAGCTGCTGTGACAGTGTGTTTCCTCATGCTGCGTTTATGTGCGGCTCCTTCATCCATGCTCCATTACTGGCTCCAGATCAGTGCTGTCAGCACTGTAGGTCAATTTATGAGCAGAAGAATATATGTGATAGCACTACACGGTTTGCTCAGCAGCGTTGGACTGTTGGACTTGACAGTAAACACGGTCAATACTCAGACCAGTGATCTATAGGAGCATAAAAAACCACAAGGGTGTTTCTGTGACGTTGGTTCTCCTCCAGATAAACTCCGGGTCAAATGCAATAATGTAGAACCAGTTGTGTACAACTGTGCTCTGTGTTCTCTGAGGACAAAGTGTGCCTTGCTATTAGATTGCATTTTAATTCAATTTTAGTATTCAATCGATGGGTCTGTAAAGTCTTTTCAACCATTTTAGGTCCTACACTTCTATGGATTTATAATCTGTTCTTTTAATAGGCTGGTGTTGCATTAAATCTCAAGACCCTCCTTTTTAAAAACATTGTCTCCCCCAAAATTTAGCATTTGTGGTCGTGGAAAAGTATAGAAACTCATAGAAAGAGTACAGGGGGAAAAGATTGTTAGCCAAAGAAGGGGAAAAAACTGAAAACACTATTTTATAAATGGAAATGGAAAAGGAAAGCAAATATTTTATTGTGACAAACCACAAAGTTTGGCCTCTGCGTTTAACCCATCACTAAAGTGAACAACGTGGCTGCCTGGGGGACAGTGCTTGGGGACAATACAACGGTCAGTGCAACCCTGTGGTGACCTGGCAGCTGGTGGATTCGAACCTGAAACCCTTCAGATGGTCTCTTAACCTCTTTTCTATCAATGTTCCTTTACTGCAGGCATGGGCAAACTAAGGCCCGGGCCCTGGATGCGGCCCGTAGAGCATATTAATGTGGCCCACTAAACCTTGTCCAAATAAAATCATTTATTTATACTATCAGTATACTTCTGCTTATTCCCTCCGCAATAATGTGTTTCCTCAGTTCCGTCTTGAAGGGTATTAAAACGTAGGATTTAAAGTTTTATATTTGACTTTTATCTTAATTCAAAGAAATGATCCATCTTTCTGTGTCCTGTCCAATTTTAGGACTGTTTGTGGCCCGCAAGTCAAAAGGTTTGCCCATACCTGCTTTAGTGCCTGTTGTCACAAAACTAAAGAAATGTATTTGCTAGTTGATAGGAAATAAAAAGGTATGTCAACGGAAATTAAGAATAGATACAACTATATAACTGTGTACTATACTGTATGTAAATGGTTACATTGTAGCAAAAAAGGCAAACTAATAATTAGAACAGGGTTCTCAAACTCAAATACTCAAAAACACTATCATTTTACCGAAGGGCTGCGTCACCTTTCAATGTTTTTAGAAATTTCATAAAAATTTGTTTTCCATAGATTCTGTGTAATACAACACTGGACCACAAGACTGTGGATCAGGGTTTGGAGAACTATAGGATTTACCATTAAATGTGGCGAACAAATCAATAAAATATTATTATAATTTCGACTTTAACATCAAGATGGGGCCTCAAAACATCGTTCCATGGGCCGTGAACCGGAGACCCCTGCATTAGAACAAAGAGCCAAAGCCAGTAGAGTTTAGGTGCCATATTCTGCCTCCTTTTATAAAGTAAAGTAGAGGCTGGGTTGAACTCTTTGCAGACTGGTTTCAGTCTGCAGACCATATGTTTGAAACTCATGCATTGCAACACTAGAAAAATGAAGTACTAAGCAAATTAATTGAAAAAAATTCAAAGCATGAAAAACGTATTCTAGAAGATCTCCTTCCGCCAAGAACAGTTAGATAGATAGATAGATAGCACTTTATTAATCTCTTGGGAGTATCCTTTAGTAAATTATGGAAATTATGGTTGTGAGCGGTGACACGTGGATAGGAGGCTGCCAGAGAATGTCCTCGTCCTGTATCTTTTACACATCTGTACATGGTTTTCCAATCAGTGATTCCTGGTGTACGTGTTTACGAGACCCATGCACCGCTGTTAAATCAGCCATCTGCAACAGTCCATGGCATGTGTTTACGTCCTCCTCTGACATTCACAAGTCAACCGAGAAGATGTTGTCGCTCTTCTGTTTCTTAGCAGAAACGTCCAAGTGGGATGTCAACTTTACATCCAACCTTTATTGATGTGTCCTTTTTTTTTTTTCCCCCTGATGTTTTGATGTCGGCCGTCACATCAGTCTGGGCTCAGCAGCACCTGTTATGGCTCAGTGCTCCACTGACACAACAAGAAACCCTCTTTAAAGCCAACTGGGCCTGTTCACTACATTTGTTCATAGTTGTGTGAATGTCACATATATTTTTAACCATGGTCGGTGGAATTCCCTCGTGCTCTGCTCACTTTTTTACCTCATCTTCCTCTCTGATAAAACCTAAGGTCAGCTCCTCTTCTAGTTTCCTTGAATCCCAGGTAAACCTCAGGTCAAGAGTGTTTTTTTTTTCTTCAACTTGATTGAATTTAGAAAGCAAAATGTAAACTGTCAGGATGAGTAGGTGTTAATGATGTAAAAGGTTGGGGGTTTGATGACAAACTTACCCAGTTTAGGGGAAGGTGCTCTGTTGTGGTCATTCATGAATATGTGGTTTTATTGTATGCAATACTACCAACCACATATCACAGTTGAGCGGCAGCTATTATTTAACCAGGCACAAGTCAGGGTTGTTTTATTGGTAGTCCCATGTCAAAAGTTTGGCCAAATCAATGATGTAAGTCAACAAAAAAATGTTCATACCCAATTGGATGGTCCAGGGTTCAAAAGAACTACCAACAGTGCTGTTGGTGATCTGATTGGAAATTGGACTACTGTTGGTTGCATCGACAGTGAAAGGAAAAGGTTTACAGGACAGTTGTGGGACCAGTCTTGGTGTATGGATTAAGACACTAGGGATGGGCTGAAGACTGGAGGTAAAGGAGTTAAAGATGCTGAGATTCTTTTTAGGAGAGACAATGATGGACAGGATCAGGAACGAGATGATTAGAGGGACAACACAGACAGGAAGGTTTAGAGAAAAAGCTAGAGAAGACAGATTGAGATGGTTTGGACATGTTCGGAGGAGGGACAGTGGTTATACAGGTAGAAGAATGATCCTAGAGATGGAGCTACCAGGTAGGAGACAAAGAGGAGATTGATGGATGCAGTGAGGGAGGAGGAGAAGAGGAAAGAACATGGGACATGGGAAATGTTCATTCGCCGTGGCAACCCCTGAATAAGGAACAGGCCTAAAGAATGAGAAGAAGAAATGCAGTATTTCTCTGCATTTAGAGGGACACAGTGAGGTGCGTCAGAGACATCCAATGCAATATGGCATCAAGTTTACCATGCAATGCTATGATGATTGCAAACCGATAGTCACTAGGTGGCAGTAACTCATACAATGGGAAGCAAGACTGAGAACCACTGCTTTAATTGATGTTCAGAATGTAGGCCTTAATTTATACATTTATTTGAATTAGCAGGAATATAATGAGTGGCTTTAAGACAAATACAAACTTTTTTCGACCTGATACTAATTTAAAGAAATACCTCAGTAAACATCAACCTAACATTACTACAATAATTAGCATATGCTCAACCGATAGCCTAGAAAAACAAGTCAGTCACCGTCAAACAGAATACTTTCAAAAATAACATTATTTCTGCATACCCACATTGACATCAGTCCGTTGCTGTTACATTTTTAATCAGGTTTCAACTCGTCTCTCCACATCAAAGTCTGTATTTGGGGCAGAAGTCAGACGGTTACCTGCAGAATCAGAAAGAGTGGGAGCTGATTACACCAGGAATATTCCTGCCCAGTGGTAATTTGCAGCTTTGCCGTGGTACCGTCAGTGACCCGCTGCCCCTTTTGCTTTTGAAGGGGTCATCTGATCAGAAAGGTCTTAAGGAACGCATAGGAAAAGGAGAAGTTCTGTGCATATGCAGATGATTATTCCGTCTTCTTGATTCATCTGTAAATGAGGGTTGTCTGCAGGACAAAACCTAGTCCTGCAGACTTGTCTTTCTGTGTCTTTCTTCTCATTAGTTTCAGAAATGTAGTTTATACTGCTGTTTTCCCCGGTCATCAGTAGACTCACCTTGCATTTTTTTTGTACTGTAATATTTCACCTTGCAAATACGTTGTAAACATAACACTCAGATTTTAAGGACTCTCTATTTATAAAAACCAAAAAAACTGCATCAAGAAGCAAACGTCACCTTCATTAGTAGGCATCGTTGACCAAAATGAAAATGAGACAAACGCCAGCCACTGACCTTGAGCTTGTTTCAGACTGGACAGAGGTTTAACCTAAGGACTCAAAGAGTGTGTAATGAGGGTTCTACTGCTCATAGGGAATACAGGAAAACCGTAGTCTGCTGCTCTGGTGGCTTGTGCCGGGGATCAATGGTCATTAATCTTTTCCAGAGAGGCTCAGGCTGCACTTTTTAGAAGTAGAAGGATTGCTGACCCAAGTAGAGGATGTCTTTCTGGGTCCAACAAGCAAGGATTTCTGTGTTTGGTTGCCACAGCACTTCTCATCTGTTTTGTCCGGCAGCAGAGCTGTCCGGTCTGAGGCTGCAGAACACTGAGAAACGAAAGCGAAGGCATCCTGGTAATGATGAATGTGGTGGACGGAGTTTATCTCTCTTCTCTATTCCTTATGTTGTGTTTTTTTGTGAGATCTTTAAAGAAGAATTGAAAATATTGCTTCATCATTCCAGGACTTTGGGAATCAGAAGAGTTTCTAATTCCATTGCCTGGAATTGTAGTGGCAGCTGGATTCAAAAGCCTTGGTCATGGAGTGAGGCCACAGTGTCAACCCTTGATAATTGTACACATGGAAAGACTAACAACTTGACCTTTTTATAACACATTTTGGGTTTTTTTGTTGCAGGTCTGTCAAAAAACAAAATGTTAAAAAAAGGATCTGTGAAGGCCACATATAAAGGCAAAAACCACTGGTTTAATTTCTCATGTGTTGAAATATTAAGCAGCTGTTCCAGATTCAGTGATCCCAAAATATCAACACTTCATTTGGGGCACTTGAGGAAGGGCCAGTCAGGCAATGGTTTGAGCTCCGGCCACTAGGGTCAGTCAAAGTTTTTTTTGATTCGGGAACTAATAGGGTGGGGGCACCATCGATGTCTTGGTTGGAGCCACAAGAGACCATTGCACCTCCTGTGTATTAAATATCCTGAGAAGGGGATGGGAGATACAGGTTTTTTTTTGTTGTTAGTCATTATATACAAACAGACATTTAACAGATGAACGAAGCAAGCAACATAAAACCAGACGTACTGCTGATGAATCTTTTACATGAAAAACTACGACAAACCCAAGGGTGAGGAGAGGAGACCCTCTTCCAGCTGTTCCTTTGACTCACAGTTAAGTTGAGGTGAAAGTATATATGGTTGAACAGTTTGATGAATCCAGCGTGATCCCTGTGTGAGTCAACCCGTCCACATAATAAATGTGGAGCAGCAGCAGTAAATGTAATGTATAAAGAAGCATCAGTGTTTCTAAGTAAAGAAGAGCTGTCGCCTCAACATATTATACCAGGCCACCGTGGTGCATCAGCCATTTTATTGGATGCGACTTTAAAATGATAAAGAAAGCCAGTGACGGGTGTTTTATCTCAAGGGATGATGTTTTGAAAGTTATAAGTGCTTCAGTTTCTGCATTAATAACTGGGCTGCATGTCAGTTGTTTATAAAAATGGTCAGTGTCCCCCATCTGTCCTAGAAAGTATCCCATTCAATTGTGTTTCCAGGGGATTCAGATTCTGGAATGCAGACGGCAAAAACATCCCAGACCTCGCCGTCAGGAAACGCACTCCTTGACTGGAGTCAAGGGCACTTAGTGACATGACACTAATAGAGGTTGGCACCGAGGCATAAAATATAAAAACACATTTAGTTAAGAGGACTTCAAGGATCTCATAGGGCAAAGCTGTAACTCTTTACACCAGCCCACGACAGTACCGCTGCTTTTAGGGAAGCATAAATATGAGATTTTCGGATGGAAACATGTTTGACTACAGCTATCGTTGAACCACAGCTCTGACAGAAATACTGGAGAAATACTGAAAGTCAATCAATAGGAGGCTGATTTCATTGATTTACCTTCACTTTTCTGTTGACAACAACGTATCATGGCTTCTGTTGAAGTCCTCCAGATATTTCATCACATTCTGACATTGATTGCATTTTTAAGTGGCAAGTGGAAAAACATTATTTTTTTAATTTAAAATCTCAAAGGTGAGATTTTTCGGAGTAGTATTGTTTTTGATGCATTGACAAAATGCATTTCAATTAGCTATGGCTATGCATCAATGCATAGATCTGAAGGTTATGGTTGAGGGATTCTGAGGACATGGTCTTATGGGATTGTACCCAGGTACTAATTGAAAACATTTCTAATAGCTATGGTCCTTGGGTTTTTACCGTTTTCCCATCTGTGCTCCCTGAGTATCACAGTGGCACAAGGGAAATATTTTATACATTCATGCATTACTCATTTTGTCTCATTAATTCATGCCTTAAAATAAGAAAAGTGCAGGTTAGCATCTACAGCCTGTCCCTGCTGGACAATCCGTTTAGGGACAAACTTTAAAAACTATTCTGCATGTAAGAAAAAAAAAATGTTTTCCTACTAGAATGTAGGACATAGGCATATTTCAAAGCTGTTTTTGAATGTTTATGCCATTATTTTTCTATTTGTCCACTGGAACATGTTTAATGTCTTTAATCCTGGATACAGTTAAATGAAAACTCTTGGCATCACCATATAAGTGGAAGATTGAAATTGGCACAGTTTTTCTTTTTATTCTCCAGAGATGGAAAAAGAACAAAACAAGAATAAACAAATATGTTTCTTAACCCTTCAGCTTGCCTATTGAATAATTCATTCACACATTCATCTTCATCCTCTTATCCTTTACCAGGGGCAGCAGTCTCCAGGACTGACACCCAAATCTCTCTGTT
Organism: Paraplagusia blochii; assembly: GCA_016785265.1. Classification (NCBI taxonomy): domain Eukaryota; kingdom Metazoa; phylum Chordata; class Actinopteri; order Pleuronectiformes; family Cynoglossidae; genus Paraplagusia; species Paraplagusia blochii. Next base: position 146,149 of record JAFBJS010001793.1, read on the forward strand.
CCACACTGTCAGCCTGAAATGAAATGAAGTGGGTCAGGATGGTGGTATGTTCAAAGCACCTCAGTGGCAACATGGCAGCTGGTGGATTCGAACCTGTAGCCTTGTTGACCCAAGTCCACTTCCTTATAGATAATAAATAAGACAAATAAATGTAGTTTCTAAAATCGCATTCCTTTGACTCAAAGGTTACAATTTCCAAAGGTTTGTGATCTTTTATATGATTATGTATCACTTTTAAAACTGAATGTAACTTCATCAGATTTTATTGTAAGTTGTCCTGATCCTTTTTTATCTGAGCTCCGTAAATGAAAAATAATTAAATTGAACACCTGACGATTGAACTGAAGCTAAACTGCTGGAGAACACAAATGACGTCTGTACCCCGAGATCGCCACAACAGCATTAAAAACCCTGTTGCCATTTCCAACATCGTATCAGTGTGAAGCAGGGTTTTCTGCAGTGACGACAACCAAAACAAAATTACGGAACAGACTGGACCTAAGTAGCACACTTCGGGTTTCTTTGTCTCCCATAACCCCAAGATGGGACCGTCTCGTTACAGCAAAATTGATTCAGTGCTGCTGTGAGTCGCGAGTATTTCCATACACTTTGTTTTGTGTTGTGTCTTATTTTGAAGGTATGTTTAAACGCTAACATAGCGACCAGAGTGCGTTGCATTGTATTGGGGCATTAGGGATGTTGCCCACGTCATGTTCTGTTGTTGGTGCAACGTCACAGGGACGTCGCTAATAAAGTTGCACATGATTACACAGTGGATTTACGGTCATTTTTATTATAGAGAAAATACAACCGTTTTTAATTGCGATCTTATCATTTTATTTTGTTTTTATCTGCTACACTGGGCCGTGAAAATCGGCAGATGGATACAGAAAAGGTTGGGGACCACTGCTCTAGACC
>JAFBJS010001793.1:155154-257685 GCA_016785265.1 Paraplagusia blochii
GTTTATATCCACCTGCTGATGAACTGACTAAAATTAATGGATGTCTACTTATACTAACTTTACTCTATTTTAGGTAAATTGGCCACGTAGAGTCAAAGGAAACACAAGAGAAGAAAAAAAGAGAAGAAAATTACAAACCATAAAAAAAGGAAAGCAAACTCCTTGTTATTGTGACATTGTGATCCACACCACTGCACACAACGAAATGTGACTTCTGTATTTAACCCATCACCAAAATGAATAGTGTTCAGCTTTGAGCGCCCGGGGAGCTGTGAGTGGGGACGATACCATGCTCAGTGGACCTCAATGGTAACTTGGCGGTAGGGGGATTTGAACCGGGGGCCTTGCGTACCCAGGTCTGCTTCCTTAACCATTAGGCCAACAACTGCCCCCATAAGGGCCGACAACTGCCCCAAGTTGGTGGCCTAAACAAGAAAGAGTGAAAAAATTACTAAAGAAGACGCCTAAACTAACTAACGGAGTGGAGTGCTAGTCAGGCTGTGCAGTGGCTACCAGCGATGATGTGACTACCAGCAATGCACAGCAACCAACGTCCCCATTAGTCAGTGTGAAATCTGCTCTGAAGAAACAAAGTGATGGTGGTGTTAGTTAATGAGGAGATGTGTGCCCAAAGGGGTAAGAAAGGCCCCCACATTTTTTTGGTTTCTGAAGGGACTTAAAAGGCACATGTTGTCAATTCGCTTTAAGTGTAGTGTTATAGATTGGTTCTGTGGACGGGGCATGATTTTGAATTAAATTGAATGCCTTCATTGTCATTGTACATACATACAATGAAATCTAGTGCTACTCTAGTAAGGTGCATAAAACGTCAATAAGTTAATTAATTAATAATACATACAAACAGACATTCATTTACTTTAAAAATACAATACTAAAATACTACGGATATGTAAAACAGTGCCAGAATGATAAAAGTGCTAAAAGTGGGAACCGGAACATAAAAGCAGAATTAAATTAAACAAGGTGGTCTGACCCGGTGAATAAAGTGTGATGTGGTGATGGGTTAAAATGCATTTCAAGGTGTGATTCCAAATGACAAGGTGCGGTTATTCACTGTGATGTTATTTCAAGTAACAAGTCTGTGATGGTCCTCACACTAACTGTCTCCGTTGCTCAGACCCTGGCCTCAATTTCAATATACAGTCATGGAAAAATGATGAGACCACTCTGCTGTTTTCTTCAATTCCTTGTTCAACTTAATGCCTTGTTCCACTAAAGGTTTATCACCTGGGGGAAACAATGAACACAAAACCATGCAATGACTAAAAGCACTGTATTTGTCAGTACAATGTTATTGCTAGTGATGTAGGAACAGAAGTGATTTTTCTGTCAATAAAACCATGCAAAATGGCCAGAAATCAGCTCTGAAATTAAACTGAATTATGAGCCTTTTTTGTTGTTATTATATTTGTCTAGATTAATGTAGATTAAGTGGAAGCAGACTTTTAAATGGACAAGAAATTAAAGAAAGAGTGGTCTAATCATTTTTCCATGACTGTATTTGTATATGTATATATATATATGTATATATATATATATATAATAAATTCAAAAATATATTTAAAACAAATGACCTTGTTGTTTTTATATGGGAATGTAAGCTGAGCAGAGATGATTATCCTGATTCTGATAAAAAGGGGTGTGTGTGTATGTGTGTGTTGGTGAATAGAAGTTTAATTTACAGTGATGTATTGTTGTGAGTACCTATTGAAGTATTACATAGCTGCTGCTAGTGTGTTACAATTAAGCATTCATTGTTGAAGGTGCTTGTAGCTGCAAATTACAACAAATCTTCTGTGTGTTATTCAGGGACTGGAGGTGTTATGGTGTTTGTTTTGCATACAACAATCCTGTGTTTTAACCTGCAACCTTCCAATTTGAACCCCAGTACCTGCTTTACAAAGAGCAGGATCCGAAAATGTATCATTAAAAGTGAAAATATTAGCTGAAACCATAAATTGTTGAATCCTCAGTAATGTTTTGTCAGGTGAAGAGCTGCACAGCTTCACACTATAAAGTAAATGATTTTAACTTTGCTGTGTTCCAGCCCACAACACAGGCAGCAGAGTAACCAAGACTCTACAATGTTGTGAATTAAATCTGTGCCAAAATGTCTGCAGTGGGAAAAGACTAAATGAGAACGGGCCATATCCCACAATTCCAATGGTGGGACAAGGCTTATTACTGTCCTGACAGGCAGAGCATTAGAAACAAAGGAAGACAGGATATAATAGAGGCCGAATGGAGGGGATAATGGGAATGTAATGTTCCTCTGAGGTAGACTGAGCAGGAACACTTTTAAAGAGATTCATAACAAGTGTTGGTTTTACCTGCATTTGCACTGCCCTGTGTCTGCGTTTTCTTGTCATAACTTTACACAAAAACAAACATTAAAACCCAAATTAAAATATATGTATATAATTATATATTTATGTATGTTTTGTGTACACATCCATATACATACATACTTACATATATAGATATATATAGTATATGTATGTATGTGCATAAATGTATATATAAGGAACGTCCAATAATATTGGCCAATATTAATGTTGTCAATACAATCAACATAAGGTGATGCCTGAGTTTTGCCAAATATGCCGCAATTGTTTGTATCATTTTTGGGGAAAACGACTGCATATACTGGTATCTGTTTATATCGGAATCGGAAAGTGTTGCACAATATCCACATATCAAATATCGGCAAAACGTTATATTGGACAGCCCTTATCTGTATCTATGTAAATCAGATGAGAGCAAACACCTTCTCATCACTGCACACAATTCAATGTGATCTCTTCAACCTGGAACCCTCTGGACCCAAGTGGTGCCTTAACCACTAGGACATCACTGCCCAGCAATATACTGTACATACAGTTGTGGATTAATGTATTAGACCACCCTGCTGTTCAGGTTAGACTCTCCTCTGGAGGCATGGGTTCAAATCCCACTTCTGACATGAATATCACATTTGAGGCAGTGGTGGCCTAGGGGTAAAGGAACCAGAGGGGTGTCTGGATGATTCCAGGTTTAAATCAAACAACTTCCAAGTTGAAAGTGTATTTCATATTAATGCTGATGTTTTTGTTTGCTACTGACACCTTTACTGCTGATGTCTGTTTTATTTAATGCCGACATCTTAACCACACGGGACAGACGGTTCAAGCTGAGCCTTGTTTCCTGTTCTTTTTTACTGAAAACCAGTTATATACAGTTATAACACCTGCACAACAGAATGTTGAACCTAGGTCAAGAGATGTTACCATGGTGACTTTGGAAGAAGAGCAGCAGGATGTACAAGTTGAATGATATGTTTACCATTTATGGCTTTGAGAAGAAGATACAGATGCGCTTGAATGATATAAATACGCCGCAACCACTCGATCCTGTATGTGATCCTGTATGCTGTTCATGCTGTGCACCTGATCACATCCTGTGCTGCAATCAACGCCGGCTTTTTAATTTGAGAGAATTTTCTTTCTTTACAGACAAGATCTTAATTTAGTGGTATGTAGTTAAAGAACCAGTGGACACAGAAAGTTTCCGCCACACTACTAAGGTGCACTGAGCATGGCTCAAAGCTGCCCTCACATTTCACATTCAATGTGTGCAGTGGTGTGGATCACAATGACACTAAGACAAGGAGTTTGTCCTCCTTCCTTCCTTCCTTCCTATTTTCTTCTATTTCCAGATCATTTCAATACCTGTTACCACCAAAGGTGCATTTATTTATAATGATAACAACAGGATTAGCTCATAAGAGTTTAATTTAGGATCTGATCTAGTCTTCATGATAGTAACCACAGTGAGATCAATAGCTATGACGTTGTACTTCCAAATAGAGTGCTTTTAGGGATTCTTGTTTCATTCATTTTATTCTTCAGTCTGTAAAATGAAAAAGGAAATGATGAAAATAAGGGTGGTGCATTTTGGGCAACATTGTGAAGCTGCGTTGTGCTTTTGTCCCCTGGACTGTATGGTAAAACAGAACAGGCAGGACTGAAGGACGCCCTCAGTGAAGGCAATAGAGTAAAACCTCTACAGTTGATGTTGATGACATTAGCCGTCAGTGTTTTCTCTATGGTCAGTCTAAGTGCTGCTGCTGTTTTTGTGGCATTTATTTTGTGATCAGATTATTCATAGCAGAATATATTGTTTCCAGTTCCCTTAAGTGTTTATTTCTTTCTTCTGAGCCGTAGAGCTCAGGCAGCCGGAGCTCTGTTTGATCTCCACGTCTCTCAGTGTTCCCTGCATGTTGAGAAGTCTGGGCTGTCTCTGACACAGCAGTACCCGGACATTAATGAGAGGTACAATATTGATTTTCTATGAAAACACTACACTGCTTTGTTGCTTTTCTTTAACCTTGGCGTCCGTGAAACTGAGGCTGCCCAATTCAATTTTTCCTTTCGATGGACTTTCTTCCGCTTTCCCTTGAGGGGAAATTTCATTAACTCTCTCCTGCGACGTTTGGCATATGCTGCTTCGTCCATGAGCCGGAGAAAAAAAAAAAAAAAACATGAAAACATTTGAGTGCTGAGAGTGGATTCTCTTAGGGGAAACTGTTGTGTGTGCAAATTTTAATCTGAAAACATTAGAATCTCACATGACATTGCATTGCACCTGCATTGCATTTTTTTTAAATGCAAATTCCAAAACTTCGGGCTGTCAGTCAGAACCTCATAGATTTTACGCACATTTTTACAAATTTTTATCAGAGAGCAAATTAAAATTAAAATTCTTGTGTTATCTGCTTAATTTCTTACTATATTATATCGATGGAAAAAGGAGTCTTTCACTGGAAGAAAAGATATTTTATTATATGGCACAGAAAGACTCGTCAAATCCTTGTCCAACAAAATGGAAAAATGTGACTTCTTTCCTTGAATACCTTTGGGAGAGATTTTGCAAAAGATATTCAAGTAAATCTTACAAAACTTCTATGTAGAATTTCATTCATTGATTCCTTCATCTGCTTGTCCATTAACGGGTGGCAGTGGCAGCTTGCACCACCACATTGCACCATTTGTGAGCCTTCCTGTGGGTGGTGGGCCCACAACAAGTTGGTTGGGACAATGCTTTGCTCAGTGGCAACCTGGTAGCTGGTGGATTTGAACCTGAAGACATGCAGACCCAAGTCCGCCTCATTAACCGCTTGCCACCCTTTCCTAAATCAGTGAAACCAAAATAAAACAACAGTACCACCATTGTCAATATGGCCCCAAACTTTATTAAAGCAGTTTTACTACTGCGATGTTGTAGATGTTGCAGCCATAACAAGAGATGGACAGATTGAAGTAGTCAAGTGAATTTTCTGTGCCTGGTGGATATAGTAGGAACTCCAGTTATAGAATTAAAGAAAAGACAGCGTGACCCAGTGGTGAACTCACCTCTGTCCTTTTGGAGTATCTCCAAGTATTACCTTTCACAGAGCTTCTGAATTTTGGAAAGAAATAAATATTTCTTCTCTGTCTGCCTCACAGTGGAACGGCTGTGTTTGGGGCTTTAGTAAAGTCCTGCCGTGCGTTTGTTTTCCTGCCCTGCGCCTCCGTGACTGTTGTTTAGAGATGAAAAAGGACAAATAAAAAATTTAGGAAGCTGCAGCGTGATACAAACATGACGAATACCACGTCCAATAATCCATTCTAACGTGAATTTCCAATTCCTTCAAATCCTGGTGTGGGTTTTGTTTCTGGAGGCTAAATAAACCAGAGCTACAAAGCTTCAGCTTTCCTTTAGGCCCAACCTGAAAAACTCCTGATGTAAACTAGGTCGGTGAGAGTGAGAGAGAGAGAGAGATGCTGCTGGGAGCGTTGAATAATTCAGCCTCGTCCACTGAGCACTGATAACACAAGCAGAACAACAACGTATGAGCTGTGTGCAAGACAGACCAGCAAAACCAGATCAATTCATATTGGCAGCAGCTCACGCTGCGAGTCTTTACGCCACGCGTTGGCAAATCTTAGAAAATACAAGGAGAAAAGATGACATGAGCTTCTGCCAGGGCTCCGCCTCCTCTGTTACTCTCAATTAACTTTCTCATTAAGTCACGCATCCATGATATTTGCATACAAATTACTGAATTTCAACAAACATGCAGAACGTCAAGTAAGAAACCATCAGTTTCCTGGCAGATTTACTGAAATGTTAGTGAAAAAAAACACTTTAAGTCCAACATGTGTCGGCCTGAAACCTTCATCGCGAGGCTTTGTTCAACACAAGCTGCCATATGTCAGAGTCTGTTTACTGTGTTTGTATTATACACAGAGTTAATAGCTGTTCACTTTTACAGCCGCGCAGGAAGTGCATACGTCTTCACTAAAAACTGTTGAAATAATCAGGGTTTTTTTTCCCTCCTTCCTCATCAGGGGCTTTCTGCCGTGTCTGCCAGATCTGAGCCAATCAGACGTGGATGCTGTCGTGCTCATAAATCTTACAAACACTGAGGTAACGTGTTTCAGACTTGCTTACCGGGTGTAATTTGTCAAGAATGGGTAACTCCATCCCACTCTGGGCTACGGCCTCCTGCTCCAGTGGTCACAGTCATCACTGTTTGATGAAGACTGTGGCGTCACCAGGCTGAGGGAAAGTTGTCATCCAGGCAGTATTATTGGAGACGAAATCTCGCAAATTGATTTTTGCAGCCCTACCGTTATTATACTGCAGTGGTAAAAATGTCCAGGTTTCAAAATAAAAGCATAATTTACAGTACAGTTGAAGCTGCAGGGGTTGCCAGAACTTTACAATAAAAATATTAACTTTTTCTCAAGTACATAACTTTGTATGATTTATTTAGTTTTAAACCCTGCAGTGAAAGTCAAGAATACAATTTCTATACAATGTTGTATTGTAATAAAATCAGCATTATATCATATTAAGGATTTTCTCTTTTTCTGACAAGCGACCATGGTGGTTGAGGCCAAGCTGTAAAAACTGGAAAAAAACATTCTGTACTGAAAACTATTTCAAATCTATTTAATTGCAATTTTTACCATTAATGAAGAAATACAGACAATTTTGGTCAGTATTCAATTTAAAATTTATTTTGAAATCTCTGTAGATTTAGTGTCTTAGATTTTTTCATCTTAATATGGACATATGGTGTTTTATATACCTATTTAATGTTACTTTTTTACCTTATTTTTTGGCAAAGGGCAGCAGCGGGGTCCTAGCAGTTAAGGAAGTAGACTTGGGTCCACAAGGTTTCAGGTTCAGGTCCACTGCCAGGTTGCCACCACGTACTATGCTCTGACCATGGTACCATCCTGACCCACAATACTTTAGGGTACTCACCACCCACAAGAAGGCTGACAGTACGGAGCGGTGAGATTTGGTTTGCGGTCAACTTCAACTTTTATTTGTTTATAGTGCCATATTAAAGCAACGTGATCTTAGGCACTTTACAAACAAGCAGTTACAGGAAAATCCCCCCTGCCCTTACTGTATTGACCCTCACACCAGCTGAGGATTGACAGTGGAGGGGATCCTCACCCAGGACGGACAGGCAGGCAGCAGGGACACTATCAATTTCTATTTGTCTCCTGAGGTTTATAAAAGGCACTTTAAAAACCTCGCAGGACCAATGCAAGATTATTTCAGCTCCATAGATGTAGTCCTGGGTCCAGTTCACTGCCTACAGGGCCCTAAAAGAGTTGGGCCATGATTTGGAGCCGAAGTCCTGAGTCCAGTTTATGGGTATAGAACAGAGACACCAAGGACATGAGGATCCTGGTCAAACGTGTTAGTCTTCTGCAGGAAAGGAAATAAAGAATAAAGGAATATAGGGGAGAGAGATAGAAGGGAGCAAGAGAGGACTCAACATACCATGGGTCCTCAGCGTTCTTAACCCACAGCATCATACCTAGGACCCAAGGTCCAGTCACAAGATTCATAGAAGGGTCATCGGCCTGACCTGTAGGCTACCATGGGCAATGTAGTGGAGGCTGCTGCCCATACAACAAACAGAACAGATAGGAGGATGGTGATGAATTAGTGAATGAATTTTTTACATATGCATTTAAACAATTCAATATGTACTGCAACTGGGTCCATTGATTTATATTGGTTTAGCTTGTTTTAGTTTAGTTTAATTTTTTTCATCACAACAACTACTTAAAAGAGCTTTAGTAAAACCGCGGTCATCAAGACTGCAATCTTCATTAAGCAAGAAAAAATCCAACCAACAATCTCCGTGTTCTCTCACATCCACAATCCCATTGAGATGGAGACATGTTTCTAGAGAATTAATTCTGCTCAAGCTGTTTATGGAATCTGATAATCACTGAGGTGTTGATCAATAAAATATGCCATTACCACACACTATAGGATGTGGCTCACATTTATTATCCATCTCTGGTGTGTTTTCTACCAGTGGTTGTCACCCAGTATTCCCAGGACGCAAATAAAAGAACAGCTGACCATAAAAAATACCTGCATTGTCGACCATTAAAGAGAAAACTGACAAATATCAGAAGGCTCATAATAAAATCAAGGTTTTCAAGGTTCACTTAAATGTCACAGAAAGCACTAGAGTATACTGTATGCCTTGGAATGTTGTTGAGTCAATGTCCTTGTTAAATATATAGTCCTTTTGAAGATCTTTTGAAGGCCAAGTGTGAAATATCCAAGAATCTCTCGGTTAGCCATACATATAACTTCTACAAAGATCCCTATGTAAAGCTAACTTGCTGTTGTCATTGATTTTTTTATTATTATTTTGTCATTGTTTTTCAATTCTACACACTCAGTATGACAACCAAGTTGAGTCCAGAAAAAACCTACATATTGATGTAACCATGACAATACCAGAGCTAAATCACGTTCTTAACAGCAAAAGATAATTATGTACTTAAACCCAAAATTGTCAAAAGAACCAAAAATAATTGCATAGTTCATTAAAAAAATATGTGTACAATATATTTATTGAAACTCATAAGAGCGTAGAAATACATTTAAACGATATTACAGAAAAATTTCTTTAAAAAAAAAAAAACACCCAGAAAAAAACCTAAATGCTCCAATAAACAAGAAAAGATTGGTAAATGTGTAATTAGGGATCGATCTATCTATCTATCTTTCTATCTATCTATCTGTCTATCTATCTATCCATCTATCCATCTATCCATCTATCTATCGATCTATCGATCTATCTACCAATTCATCCACCCCTCCATCCACCTTTCTACCTGTTGATATATTATTAAACACAGTATGCAGGACACTGTGCTCTGTATCCATACATCTTAGGAGAAAATATAATCAGGTCTTCTACATGATACAAATAACAATAAAGTGTTGTGGGTGACTACACATCCAGTTAATTAGGGGATGCATGTAGTCAATAATGCTGCTCCAACCACACTGAGTAGATTCACTCCCTGGAGTCTGATCTGTACGCATGGAGAATGTCACTCTGGTAAACAAGGAATTACCTCAGCACATCCGTTCCATCTGTAATGTAATTCCAGCAGAGCGGGTCAAAAGCTGCATGAAATCCAAACTAAAAGTTGGCATTCCCCTGGGTGGGTGAGTCACTGAGTCACTGCTGTCATTTACTTGAGTAGGAAATTGATATGTAATGTTCAAATAGTCATCAGAAAGAGAGAAACCGGTGTTTTAGCAGTGATGGAAGCACAGGGATTTGAAATGTCCTCCAGAGCTAAAAATACGCAAGTGAGATAAATGTACTTTGAATGGATCACTACAATTGTGCTTGTCTTGTAGCATTAAGACCAACAGTTGTGGGTGAAATGTCTGGTCCTCATCTACCATACTGTCCAATCCAGGGGTTTTCAAAGCGTGTGGCAGGCCCCCCTGGGGGGGCGCGGTGCAATGCTGAGGGGGGTGCGTGTGACCCTGGGGAACATGTTTTTTTCCGCCGTACTACAATAAAGTGTAATTGCACATCCTTGTAAGTTGAACTATATCTCTTTCTTTTTGTTTTCTTTACGTTAACAAGGATACAATGTTATGCAGAGGTGTAGCTAGAACTATTTTATAGACAAATGCTGTTATTTAAAGTTGTGGCGGAGAGTGGGGGGTGAGGTGGGGTGGTGGGGGCTCGAATTGTTTTCATCTTGCTGGAGGTGGCATAACAGAGAAAGATTGGGAAGCACTGGTCTAACCCATATCTAAGCTCTAGTATCTAGTATCTTAGAATCTGTCCTTGGAGCAGCTCAGAGCACCTCTGTGGCAACCTGACACTTAGTGGAATCGAACCTGAAACCTCAGAATCAAGTCTACTTCCTTTGCCACCATTTATGCCATTTATGTTCCTTTAACTCAGGGGTCTCAAACTTGTGGCCCGTGTGTCATTTGGAGCCCACGGAAAAATATTTTGCGACCCCCACCTTAATGTGAAAGCTTATGGTAAATCCTATAGTTCTCAAAACCCTGATCCTCAGTCTCCTTCTGGTTCAGTGTTGTATTACACCGAAACTGATTTTTTATTAAATTATTTCTTTTGTATTTAACACTGAAAGCTGACGCATCCCTACAGTTAAATGATGGTGTGGGTATTAAAACATGGATATCAAAATTGTTACTCAGCTTATGTGATGTTTTGCTGAGAAAATGGTTGATTATTCCTGTTTTTAGCAGGGAATCATCATTAAAAAGCTCTGCCCACTTTCTGGTCAGATGGCTGCATTAACTCGGCTGACATTGATAATTATGTCTATGTTGAAGAGTGATAGTTTCAAACATTGCCTCCCAATGTTATGCATAGTAAAAGAAACTAAATTTAAGGACATATCAGTATTGGTATGCATAGTATGCCACAAAAAATGACGGTCTAAGGGTAACAGGACAATAATAGTTTGAAGGTGGTTACAACTCTAAAAACTGAGTTGATAATAACATTTGATTTTCCACTGTTTTTGTCAGACTTTCATTAGCCAAACTACGAGATGAAATTTAATTTATTTCCAATTTTAGTTCAGTGGAGAGCACCGCAATTGAGCCGCCTGCTTTATTAGTGTAATAACTTAAAGGGTGATAAAATCAACTGCCCCGGCTCCATTTATGTGACATAATGTTGCATTAGTGGCAGCTTGAAGAAATATTCCGCAGATGATTGAACATTTTCTTCTCTGTAGGTGGCCGTTGAGTAAAATGTGCATGATAATGGAGCAGAGACACCTCCGCAGCTTTATCTCCCCCCTCACCCCCACGCACAGGTACAGATCTTTTCTCCTCACCCGTCCTCTCTGTCAGTCGGCCTGCGGTCATAGAAACAGCCCAGGATCTGAACCCCTGTGTCGTGCTCGTCACTTATATAAATGCCACATATACTGTTGGAGTCCTTAACTGTATTTTTAGACTGAGCCGATAATGATGCCAGGCATCAACAGTTCCATTACATAACAATGAAGCGTGGCTCTCTATTATTCCACTCTGCACAGTACAAGCATCCACAGTCACAGTAAACACTGAGCTGAGCTGCAGAACATCCTGCACACACACTTGTTTGTTTAACGTGACGTCTGTCACCCGTCAGACTGTATACCTGAACCCACAGTCTCACTCCAGAATACAGTCCTCAAAGTCTCCTTCCTCTGACCTCAGGTCAGTGTCTTCCTCTACCTCATTCTTGTGTCATCTTTCTTTCAAAGTTCAAATCTACTTCATTATGTCCTCAGGTCTTTTTTCTGATGTGGTATTGAGTCACTTGTTTCAATTTTATCTAGTCTGTGCTGGTTTGTCATTGTAGTCTTAACTCATCGTCCGAAACAGATGATTCCATAGATGTTTTTCTGGAACTTTTTCCTTGGATTCAATTTCTTAGTCTTTCTTGATTCCTTTCACTTTTCCTGTTCAGTTTCTCTCAGCTTATATTCACATATTTCCCTACTTACTGCAAAAGTTCCTTGATGGAAAATCATTTAAAGCCAAAAGTATTCAGAAGGCCTGCGGCACCTCTTAGGTTTTATTCTATTATTTGAAATCCCTCCAGTGGTAGAAAAGTCTTAGAATTATCTCTTTACTTCTTCCAAAACTTTTTTTTTTCCCAGTGTCTTCAGATTTTTCGCTGCAAAGTCATCTTTGGTTTTGTCTGTTTTGCCGCCTGAGATATCTAGATATCTAGCTTCGTACTTACTATCTTCTGCTGTTTTTCTGTTGCTCCCGTCAGCCTCATCTTAACTCTCATCTTCATCTGTGATTATTTCAACTCCTCTTGATGTTGATGAGCCTGTAGATGAGACACCAAGTATTTTAAAGGAATAGCCATACATATATTATTAACCAAATACTTCTGCATTTATATAATGGTAACTTTAATAGTGAAATGATACAGTTTTTACCAGTGTGTGCCGTCAGGGCCAGCAAAGCCTTCTCTGCTGGCCTAAACATTTACACGCATGGATCTTTAAACATTTATTTATTCAAAAATATTTTTAAATAAAATTGTATATTTTTCATTACAAAAAATAGTTTTTACATTTAAAAAGTGGGATAAAAACTTTTTATCCGATCATATTTCAGCTAGCTAATGTCAGGTTCCATGAAATCTGCCAGAACCTTCAGAATCAAAAATGAAGGCTTTGCCCACTGTAGGTAAAGGGACGCAGCCCGTCCAGTTTACAACACTCAGACTGATCATCTCCTGAGATTGTGACCTCAGAGCCTTCTATTTGCCCTATGTGGAAGCCAACACGTACGTGTCCCGTGATGTGATAAGCTCTCCCGGGAGTCTATCAACGTCATCTTGTTTGAATTTCCCTGACTTAAAACCAAACTAACTATAATGTATGGCAGGGATGATTTTGAAGGGAAAAGTCCTGCAGATCTTGATTTTCGGTCAAGTATGTGGCTCGACAAATCCATTGTCGCCCCACGGTGGCAGCAGTTTCCTGGACTGCCACCTAAATTGCACTGCTCCATACAGTAAGCCTTCATGGGTGGTGAGCCCACTGGTAAAATAGGCTTTGTAGTTTACTCTTCCAATGCAGTAGGTTTTATATCCACGTACATTTCTTTAAAAATAATAAAATAATTAAAAAAAAAGTTTTTGTAGACATTCCTGGAGGCACAGAAAGACAAGATGTGCTTTTGCTCTTTATCAATTAAACAGTGAGAGTTTTAGAGCAGCTTTCTGTTCAGTGCCGTGGTCTGTGGTCTGTCAGTGCTGTTTCTCTTTGAGACCTCCAGTATTCTTCTACCACCTTCAAATATTTCAGAACAGAAACACCCAGGGAGGGAGTCCGAGGTGTGGGTTTTCTTCTGTTTCTTTTCTTTTTTTTTTAGAAAAAAAAACTGAAACAAGGAACTAACAATTGTCTGAGCTGTTCATTAGCTGTTGTTTCCATCAGTCATCATTCATCATTTTACCAGAAGTGGATTTCTGGAAGTGGAAATTATAAAAACATCTTTGTCATCTGCAAGGCATGTAAATAAATAGATAGACAAACAGACAGACGGACAGATAGATGAATGGATGGATGGACGGATGGACAGATGGACAAATGGACAGATATATAGATAGATGGATGGATGGATGGATGGATGGATGGATGGATAGATGGATGGATAGATAGATAGATAGATAGGTGGGTGGGTGGGTGGGTGGATGGATGGATGGATGGATGGCTATGACAACTCATGTTATTTCGCTCACAAAAAATGTTTTCCCAAAAACAATTTTTTTTTTAATTCTATTAAACACTCCACTAAACTCTTTTGAACTTAGTGCTGCAATGAGACATTTCAAAAATCTGCTCATCCATCCACAGCCTCCTTATCCAACCAATTTTAACTCTTTGTATCCATGTCCATGTCCTACGCAAAAACCTGATGAGACAGAACGTTTTTACTACAGCAACACTTTCCAGTAACTTCCATAAACTAATTTGACACGGTCTGTCAGAGGGGGCGTATAGAACAGACAGAGAATGATGCAGTGACACAATCTATAGGCTGAAAATGACAGTTGAAGAGGTGAAATCAACCCTGAAACCTGGGATTTAATTTTCGTGTTGTAACGTAGGTGTGATCTGAGTGGTCACACACACATCAACTCGCACTTCATTTAAGTCAGTAAATATAAATTTTTGTCTGTGGATTGTTTACAAGAAATACCACACAGCGTATCCAAATTGTAATGAACAACACAAATGATTGGCTACCAGAGAGAGAGAGAGAGAGAAAGAGAGGAAACTTAATTACAGAGAATTGAACTGGGCAGACCTGGCGTCTGCGTTCTGACACATTAGGATGCTGACAAACAAGCCAAGTATAATGCAAGGATTGATTGCAGCCAGTTTCTCTTCAAATGAAGCCTCTTACCTAGCAGGTAATTAGGAAGTGAGCAGATGCTGGTATTGAGCGCTGAGAGAGGCAGTAATTGTTTTCTGTTGATTACATGGCCTTTTGATAGAAAAATAGGTCACTGCAGTAGGAACCATGAACTGGGCTGAGTGGACTCTCCACTAAACACGGCTAGAACGGTCAACACCGGCCAATGTCAGCAGAAAATTAACTTGCAGTAGTGGCTTGAATACAAGGGTGGATTTCATTGTTGAATAAGAAAAAGAAACTACTTTTCAACATGAAAGTGGAAAGTAACATTAAAAATGTAATTCATCTTCATCTGCTCATCCATTTCCGGGACAGCAGACTCTGCGACTGTCACCCAAATCACACAGCTTCATTCTGTGAGCCTTCCTGTGGGTGGTGAGCCCACTCGAAGTTATCTGGGTCCAGAAGGTGCAATGATCAGAGCATTTATGTGGCAACCTGTCAGCTGGAAGATTAGAACCTGAACCCTTGTGGATCAAGTCCGCTTCCTTAACCACTAAGCATATTTTACATACGTAAAAATGAAATGATGGACTGAACAACTAGCTTATACTTCGTGCTACTTATTAATTGGCAAAGGCTTTTATGATGAACCCGCAACTTTCTGTGAAAGTTTAAACATCAGGATTTCAGACAAAACAAACAATGAACAAAGTGATTTGAAAAATGGGTATTCAAAAAACAAGAAAAACATTTTATTACAAAAAATATACTATTCAAAGTTCTGGGGTCACCCACACAAGTTTGTGTTTTCAGTGAAAAGTTCCTCCTTTTACCACCATAAGTTGCAAACAAATTAATAGAAAAAAAATAGTCAAGACATTGTCTATAATATCAGTAAGGATAGGCACGTGGGATTAATAAAGTTCTATCTATCCATCTAGCTAGCTAGCTAGCTAGCTAGCTATTTATCTCTCTTGAAGTGGTTAGAAATAATGATACTATAAATTATATATTTTTTTTAAAATACATTTTTCTTTAAACCTTGTTTTCAAAGCTGTTCAAACATGGCTGGATGAGGGGTTTCTAACCCTCCATTATCCTTCTGATACAATCAGCAAATACATTGTACCATTAGAACACTGGAGTGATGGTTGCTGGTAATGTTGCTGGTAATGGGCCTCTATGCACTATGGAGATATTGCAACCAAAATTTTCTAATTTCTATTTTTCTATTTCTTTTTCAATTTGTATTATTTTTCTAGGACACTTTTTCATTTATATATATAAATGAATTAATATACAGTCATATTTATCACATTTTAATATAAACGTATCCAATGCACGTCAAAGGTTCAACAGACTGACAGACCTTTTTCTGACAATAAATATTAGGAAAAGAGTAGGTCTCGTCTTCGTTTCTTGAACACTGGCTCCCTCTGCTGTCCACGACCTATCACTCCTCTTGCCTTCGCTGTTAATATACCAGTTTGAGTGGATTAACTGCTGTCGCAGGTCAGAGTCTTTCCTTCGTCCTCGACAGGACAAATACATGAGATGTGCCACTGTTGACGGGGGATAAAGGATTGTGGTGATCAGTGAGAAGGTTTCTCCCCACAGGTCATATATTCACTTTGGTGACGTAGCTGCAACCTCCAGACAATAGCGATGGCCTTAATTTACATTTGGTAATCTAGCAGATTAAGAAGGATAGCTGAAAGATAAATAAAGCTGCTGCTGGTTCTTTTAGTGCAGCTGAACTTCTCTTGGCTGTAACGGATGTTGCCCTGACAACCTCATGTCAGTGTGTCAGAGTTAAATTATCCTGGTGTCTCAGCTCGGCTCATCTGTTCATCTGATTACATTCTCACTCTCTGTATGGATCTCAGACTGGCTTTGGGCTCCGGCTTTGGTGAAATATATTTTTAAGTGTGTAGTTAATGTCTTCTACTGATTTGTCAGGCTGTGGATGAGTGGGTGAGAAGATAAGTGAAAAGTCAGGGGTTTGATTCTTAATTGGTCTATGTGCTGATGGGTCAAGGCTGAATTGATTCTAGAGATCTGTCGTTAAGATTTCTAAACACTGTGTGATGGCAGAAATGGTTAGTAGTCTTGAATGGTCGCCGGCACCAGGAAGACACTTGGTAGCCTCTATGGTCTACGTAAGGTGCCCACGGGTTGTGTTCCAAAAAACTAGTCCAAAAAGGGTTAAAATGGTTCTGTTCCTGTGCTTTTTGAGCAGAGCTTACACTTACAATGATATTCTTATTTGTGTTACCATGATGATGATGAATGAAAAGGAGAACAGTGGAGTGGTAAGGTTACAAGGAGCAGAGGTGAAGAAGGTGGAGGAGTTTAGATACTTGGGCTCAACTGTTCAGAGCAGTGGAGACTGTGGAAGAGAGGAGAAGAATAGAGTAGAGACAGGATGGAACAACTGGAGAAAAGAGTCAGGAGTGATCTGTGATAGAAGAGAGTCAGCTAAGGTGAAGGGCTGTCTCTTATACACATCTAGATTTAGAGACACTAGGAATAGGTAGAAGACAGGAGACAGAGCTGGAGGTGGAGGAGGTAAAGATGCTGAGATTCTCTTTAGGAGAGACAAGGATGGACAGGATCAGGAAGGAGAGGGGACAACACAGACAGGAAGGTTTGGAGAAAACCTAGAGAAGCCAGACTGAGATGGTTTGGACATGTTCAGAGGAGGGACAGTGATTATATTGGGAGAAGAATGCTAGACATGGAGCTACCAGGTAAGAGACGAAGAGGAAGGCCAAAGAGAAGATTTATGGATGCAGTGAGGGAGGACATGGAGGTGGTTGAAGTTGGAGTTGAGGATGTGGAGGACAGGGTGAGATGGAAATTATTGATTCGCTGTAGCAACCCCTGAAAAATGGGATAAGCCGAAAGGAAAAGAAGAAGAAGTGTTACCATGATGATCAGGAGAGTGGTCACTATTGTATGTCCAAGAACTTTTTATTATTGCATTGTTTGGTAAGTCTGCATCAAATTGAGTGTCCTTGGTGTGGCTCTTGGTTTCTTGATACATGGACTTTTGCCCAAAGTCAATGTCTCTGTCATGGTGTAAAACACCAGGGTTCACATCCTGGGCAAGTTTGAGTCCCAGTTGGGGCAGTTGCTTCCAGTGGGCTCAACACACGCAGAAAGGCATGGTGGGGTGCATTGTGATTTGGGTGGCAGTCATGGAGACTGCTGCACCCGTGACTCAGCAATAAATAATAAACTAAGTGGATTAAAATATATGGATTAATGGATCTTTATTTGTGAATAAGTTGTTCATAAATTGAATGTGCTTCTATGATGTGCTTCTATGATTGCTAAAAATACCTAAGTTAGGTAATTAGCTACAATTAGCTCAGAGGTTGTGCATATTTTTAGAGAAAATATTAATTCAGCAAACTGAATAAATCTAAACCACACGAACAAAAAGAAATCCCTTGACCTTAGATCTCACTTAAAAAAAATTGACTCAACATTAGCAAAATATGCTAACTGTGTCGAATAAAGTGTCAGTATAAAGGTACTGAATAGCTGTTGAAGTAGATTTACAAATGTTTGCTAAAGGCGAAGCTAAGTTAGCCTAAATTAAAGAGCATAGAATAAATACCAAAATCCCTTTCGATACCGCAAATATCCAAAAAATTCAGCAACATTTTTGGGATATTTGCAAGGGAATAGAGTAGCCTATAGTTAGCTTTGTGAACAAATGTGGGTATTCCAGTATAGTTTTTCAACGCTCCTGCGACGTACAACCAGATGAAGATGAATAAATGAATTAAATATTTGTCATTTGGCTAAGGCAAGTTTAACAAGCTGGGAAATGCATTTGTCTGTGTCAAGTTCAGACGTAGCTGTGTGTAAGAGAGAGAGGTTCATGTTGGTTGTACCTGACTGTTAGAGGCCCAGTCAGTTTTACTGGGATGCCTATCCATGTGCAGCTGCCTTGTTAAACTGCCTCCAGAGAGCAGTTCTCAGGAGACATGTATGAAGAGAAGAGTGTGAGAGTGTGTCTACGGTCCAGTATAACCACTTCAAAAAAAAAGCAGATTTTGATTCATAATGCAGTCCAAAGGAAGGACCTCCTTTTCTGTCTTGCAGCTCGTGTGTCCTTGGTGGAAGAGTTTTCCTGCAGAGGGTTGAGGAGATGGAAACCACAGTTATGTAGAAGCTAGGCTGTGGCCTCTGTCTCACAGCAAGTCCTCCCCCTCGTCTGGAAGCTGTTGACATTTTTCTCCAGATGTGGCTGCCCAATCATTTTAATGACACGCTGGAGCAGGCTGAACAGAACAGAACGGAACAGAAGGGAAAAAAAACAACACCAGACCCTAAAGGAAAAGTAGTGATGTAGTGATGACAGAGAAAACCTCCTCGTCCTGGGTTATTTTTAGTTTGATAGAAGTTTAAACTACTTTAGATCAACCTGGAATGTACTTACTATATACTGGACAATTTTTTAAAGCCCAATTATTTTTTGAAATACCTTTGAGCTCTGCTTGGACTTTGTTATGTGTGGAAAAAGTCTATGATAGATACAGTAGATAGATGGATGAATGGATGTTGTCTTCATCGTTGTTGTAGCATAACCAGAAGTGGCTTTCTGAAATTATAAAAACATCTTAAAAGTACATAATAAATAGACAGACAGACAGAAAAATAGATGGACGGATGGACAGACAGACAGACAGACAGATAGACAGATAGATAGAACTTTATTAATCCCTTAGGAGTATCCTATGGACACTAAAAGTACTACTTACACAAATTAATGAGTAAAAAAATGGCCTGCAGTCAGTACTTTTACATTTTTTTGCGTAATAACTTACAAATCTAAATAAAATTATATTTGACCTTTAAAATTAGAATTTTATTTCAATCATTTCACTGAATTCACCAAAGTGTTCTCTAAATTTAAACTATAGGGTTCACCTTCTGGGCAAGTTCGAATCTTGGTTAGGGTGGTGGCTTCCAGGGGACTCACCACCCGCAGGAAGGTACGGTATGGTGCAATGTGATTTGGGTGGTGGAGACTGCTGCCATTGTGACAGAATAACAAATAGGCATGTAAAAATAAATGCATGGATGTTCTCTGGAAAAAAAAATAATGTTAAAGGAAGTGGACTTGGGTCTAAAAGCCTTCTGGTTGCCACTAAGATGCTCTGAGTAAAGCACCGCAACAACCAATATAACTTCCAACTTCACAATCCATAGGAAAAGGCTTTTAATATGGTGCAGTGTGATTTGGGTAGCTGTGGTGGAGACTACTGACCCTGCAACCTGGTAACGGATGAACCGATGAGGACGGATTAAGGTTCTCTTAAGCCAAACTTAAATATGGGAATTTTCCTGTGAAGTCATCTGTTCCGAGGAGGCCAAGTCCCCTACTCCTCCTCTTCCTCCTCTATCCCCTCTCTTCTCTCACACTCAGACATGCCCAGTGGCTTCACCAGCAGGTGTCTTTGACTTGGTCCTCCTCCAGGTTGCACAGCTGTCTGGCCCGCACACACATATGTCCACATGCAAGCAAGAAACGAGGGCAAAAGAGCCACTTAATGAACGAACAGCAAACATCTCCTTCCCCGGTCAAACTCTGCCTTCTCGTTGGACAGCTCCAACGGGGATCTGCCCCCACCGGGTCTTTTGTAAGCGCAAGTGGACCAAACAAAAGTTTATTGAGGAATCTCTGGGAAGCCCAAGCTGTTGGAAAGGAATGCCCCTCTCCATCTTCGGCTCGGAGCTTCAGTCTTCATCAGTCACTGGAGGGGCCAATGAGCCGGGGGCCGATGAGCCGGGGGCCTTCTGGCCCGGGCGAGCAGACAGGAACTCACTCACTCTTGACCTCCTCTCGCTCAATAAAATGTGTTAGCTGAACACAGACGGCCAAAGGCTGCTCATTGTTGCCAATGTGGCACAGATAAATCAAAGTAACTGCCCCTATTAGCCCCCTCGTCCTCATTTATACTGTCTAATCCTTATGTAATCCCCGTCAGGACAGGAAATGATGGCGTGGAAATGTCCTGCGAAAGACAGAAATCATTCGAATCCGGGGGCATGTGAGGAAAAAGGGATGCCTTTTTTTGGTGGTTTGAGGAAAACTTTATCCTTTTAAAATATTTATTCAGTGATCTATTGATCAATAAGTAAGAGAACATAGAAGTGTCTCTTCTTCTCCTCTTTTTGGTTTGTCCCTTTCTTAGGAGTTGCCACAGCGAGTCTTCTACTTCTCCCCACATTCAGACCAACACTTCGAACCTTCCTCTTTTCCCTATTTGCCTTAATCTTCTTCGCTGCCTTTGACCAACAGTATTGTTATTTCCAAGTTTTTACCCTGGATGCCCTTCCTGAAGCAACCATCACCATCTATCTTAACCTGGGACCAGCACTAAAAAATCACCGGCTCCCTGTGCTCCCTAGTGGCTGGATTTTTATTTGTATTTATTGGTAATGTCTATTTTACATTATTTTTATAGGCAAATTGGTGAATTTGGCTCATATTGTGTCTCAGTTCACAGTTCAGTTGAGAATATTAGTTTGAATGCTTGTGCTTAATCAAGTTATAAAATTATGTCACACTATTTTCATATTTTTGCATAGCTTTTTTATTATTATTATTAGAGTTCCAACTTTGAATAGTGCTGAGCCTGTTGACTTTGGATCAAAAACACTTGCTTCCGCAGACAGCTTATAAGGAAAGCAAAGCAAACTCCTTGTCATTGTGATCCACACTACTGCACACAACCAACTGTGACCTGTGGAATTAACCCATCACCAAAGTCAACAGTGGGCAGCTTTGAGCGCCCTGGAGATAGTTGGTGTTTTCAAACCTGAAACCCTCTGAACCCCAGTCTGGTTCCTTAACCACTAAGCCACTGCTGCCCCTGAAAGAGTTTTCCTCTGTTTCCTTTCACCAAAAAAATCTAAATATGAATTTACATGGTCTCGGAGCTTGAGTTCTAAAGAGCTACTTTTTTTTACATTTTGATGCAAGGCTGAGCTAACTCAAATCCCTCACTGTTATTGTTACTACAATAGGTTAAAAACAAGTTCTTTGTTTTGCCACAATTTACAATTTAAATTTTACATCCTACAACACATTATTTTAAAGAATTTATAGACAATTCAGATTAGTTTACAGATTTTGTAAGGATAGAACTGACATTTTTATCCAAAGAGACTGTCAATTTCAAGCTTGTGGTTCCCATGGGAATAAAACCCAGGACTCTTTGCTCTCTGTTTCTGAGGCAGGCCTTCTACACCAGTGGTTCTCAACTGGTGGGTCGAGACCTAAAAGTGGGTCACGGATGATTTTTACCAAGGTTTTTACACTCATCCTTCTCGACACAAGGCTAATCAGGGGACTATGAGCAGAAGTCATGTTTCTCTGATATTAATCATTGTTCTAATCAATAATGAAAACCAGCAACATCAGGTCCAGGGGTCAAAAACCAGTGGCTCCTGAGTCATAAGGGGCTCTAGAGTGTTTTTGCAAAGAATCTTGTGAGATTGTTTTGACTGATGGATCACATTGACAAGTATTACAGGAAACATCAATGTTTAGCTGTATGTTTGCTTGCTTGCAAATCAAATCTGGCAACTCCATTTCTGGCATTTTTCTACCAATGTATTCAATGTCCCTCCTCTGAATATGTCCAGACCATCTCAATCTGTCTTCTCTTGCTTTTTCTCCAAACCTTCTTGTCTGTGTTGTCCCTCTAATCACCTCATTCCTGATCCTGTTCACATTGTCCTGCTACGACTGACCTTCATTCCTCTTCTCTCCAGTCCAAACCTCCACCTCTCTAGGTTTTCTTCTAGTTGTTGTCTACTTTCACTACAGAACACAGTGTCATCTGCAAACATCATTGTCCATGAAGACTTATGTCTAACCTCATCTGTCAATCTTCCCATCAGTAAAGCAAACAAGAAGGGGCTCAGGGCGGTTCCTTGGTGCACTCCTCACCACTGTTACACTGTTCTCATAACAATTAGTTCTTTGTCTGCTTATCCTTTACTGGGTCGCAGGGGTAGCAGTCTCCACGACTGCCACTCAAATCACACTGTCCCATACTGGGAGCCCCCTTAGTGGATGGTGAGCCCACTGGGACTATGTGGGTTAGGATGGTGCTATGGTCAGAGCAGTGGCGTAGCCAGACCCCTTAAAATGGGTGGGCCCTGGAAAAATTAGGGTGGGCCAACCCCAAAGTATTATAGCCAAGTTTGATCAGCCCTCTCATTGGATTGGGTGGGCCTGCCTGACTGAAATGTGGGTGGGCCCAGGCCCGTGGCTACGCCTATGGGTCAGAGCACCTCAGTGATAAGAACCTGAAGCCAAGTCAGCTTCCCTTATAGCCAAATATTACTTTTTAAAATTCCTTGGTTTTTCAGTTACCTGAGAGAATCCAACTTCATGTTGTTGTAGTTACTGCAAACTTGACTACCTCTAAGGACAGGCTGTTTTTAGTTTGGACCATGGTTTTTGATCAAATTTCCCATGTGCAAAGTAAAACAATAAAAACTTAGGAAGTAGACCTAACTATGTGTCTGAGGGGGAGAATGTTCTGGTCCCACCTGTGATTCTAGGAAAGCTCAAACTTCCTGTCTAGCAGAAATGATGGAGGAACAAAGGGCGTGTGTTTCTCGCTATACATGAAGGCGGAGTTTCTCCCTCAGCCAAACTGCAGTTATGTAACCGAGCCACAGCTTTTCATCCTGATGTGGAGTTCAGTCGCTTCATAGAATATCACTTCCAGAGCTCCTACTCTCAGTGATGCGGGGTTTCTTTGAGGAAATCGAAGTCTTTGGAGCTGATTTTCAGCACAAACACTAACTCGTAGTCGTAAATAATAACTTTTCCACTCTGTCAGGGATAAAGTCTGAGTCAAAACTCAACTGCGGGAGTTTCTGTGCTGTGACTGGAGGAGAGTAGGGAGATGGGACTTGGACTCGAGATTACTTGGATATAAGAAAACGCTTCCAAACATGGGCAGCGGACCTAGTCGGGGAAAGAAGGTGGCGCCCGCGTGTGTCAGCGAGGTGAACGGGACCAAAACATCATCCAAACACGACTGGCGTCCTTTCAAACCGCTCAGAATTCACGCGGTTCTGCGACCTGCGCGCAACCCAGCGCCGCCGGACTGTCACAGTGAGGGGCCCGAGTCGGACTTCTCTGACGAAGACGCGGACCGAGAGCTGGAGGCGGTTCTGGCCGACTACGACGACACGGATTCGGTGAAGAAACCTCCAGCCAAGAAGCATTTCCTCCGCTCCAGAACTTACGGACTGTGCCACTTCAGTGGAGAGGACACGGAGGACGAAGGTGTCCCCGCGCCCAGGATGAGAGCTGGGGGAGGACGGGGCGAGGAGCCACGTGGCTCGCAGTCTGGATCTTCAGATGTAAACATCAGGAGCAAAGACGCGTTCACGCGCTTGAAAACACGCGCACCTGCCCGCGCTACTAAGCACCATGTAAGGAGTCTGGTTGAGTCAGTCTGTCTGTCTTTCTATTTTTGTCTTCTTTTACACAACCTTCATCCCATCTGTTTTCTTTCTTACTTTCTGTTTCCCTTTGCACCTTATTTTCCTTTCTTTTTTGCAATTTTGCAATTTTATTTTTCCATTGTTTGCATTTTTTCTGCTCTTTTGTCCCCTTCACCATATTTCAGCATTGATCCATACATTTTCTTAAATTTTACAATTTTCCTTTTCAACCTTTTTCTGGATTTTTCTCTAATTTTTTTTTTCACAACATTGCATCACATTTGGCCCCTTTATTCCAAATTCTCCATGTATTTCCTGTTCTAATGTTGTGTAATGCATCTGTTCATTTGTTACCCTTCCTCCTCCTCTGCCTCCTCCTCACAGGGCTTCCTGACAGGTGGAGTCCTGTTGGATGCTGTTCCCTGTCCATCAGATAAACAAACGTGAGTAAACAACTCTGTTAAATAAATCATCGACTGATTGAACTCTGCTCAGTTGGCCAGGATCAAATTAACGTCAGTGGGATCAAAATACCTGTCTTTCTTTGACCTGCACCGAAACCTGTGGCTGATCCGAAAAAAGCCCAAAGAACAAAGAATGTTTGGTGAAGCGTGTAACGTTACCATCGTATAACTTGACACAGAAACTTCTAAACTACCACTAAAAATATTTAATGGTAAATGGAAAATTTAAGTATTTGGTCTAATAATACCTGAACATTCTTACTTTTGACTATATATTAGGGGTGTGCAAATTAATCGTTTTGGATCGGTTTGGATCAAACTGAACCTAATCAAATTGGACTGGATCAGTCGTTTAATTTTTTTTTTTAATCGTTCCTGAATCGGATTGTAGCCTGTGAATCAAGGTATGAATCGAATCGTAATGTGAGTAAATCATCACACCCCCTAAATCAGTCATTTGATTGTCAAATATTTTTGTAGTGTAATAATGACAACTGATTTATTAAACAATTGATTCAGAAGACTTTCAATCCAAATAATCCAGTCTTGTGCAGCAGAACATTGTTTTGTCTTTGTTGTTGTCAAAATCCCATTTAGTAGAAAACAGGAGACAGCACACATTCCTTGGTAGAAGTTGCCTGTCAGCACTGGTGTGGATCGTAGATTATAATGCATTTATATATATATATAGCGAGAGAGAGTCACCTCATGATCGCTTCCCGTCGACTTCACGATCCATTGTCACATGTTTGAAATCCTACTGATTCGCCAGTGGTCCTGCCCCTCACCATGCCGTGCACATTAGGCAGCGAAAATAACAAATAAACAACACAGCAGCAAGACAGACCAGACTGTCCACGTCTGCCAACACATTTCCTGGTCCATATTTGTCCCCTTTTTCTTTGACAGAATGGCACAAATTTCTAGGGAAATTATCATTCTCATCAGAGAGCAACATTACATTACATTATATTCCAATACGATACATTAACCACTTTTATCCAAAGCAGTTCTGGCTACAGGGTTGTACTGTGTGAGTAGTCTATTCACACCCGACCATTGGATTGTACAGTGTGAGCCCACAAGTCCTAAGCTGCGAACTGACAACCTTGCGATTCCCCTTTACAAGAAATCGTACAGTCTTCTCTGTACAAGGGCGCCCCCAATGGCCGGTCACAGGTCAACCAGATAAAAAGGTTATCTGGTGGAAATATTGGACAACTTAAAAAAGATCCACTAAACCCTCATGCAACCAGCACACTCGGGTCCCATTTTCCAGGTCACTTTGAACCACGTGGATCGAATGTAGACACGCTGAATGGAACAAGACACTGTGTTCTCCAGCACAGCCTGGGGTCCAACATGTGCACAGCAGAATGCAAACAAACACGTCGTCTGTTGTTGCTGCTTTGTTGGTGTTGAGCTTGAGAAGGAAAAGCAGAGCTGGAAAAAATTACTTCCTCGTCAACAATAGGCTGTTGTACAACTTTTAACCTTTTTTGGGAAATGTTACCAGCTGGTTTCTTCAGTGCTTAAAATATTATTTATTTATTTATTTTACTTTCATTGACAAGGTTTTCTTACTCTTTCCTCAGGAAATTTGGGAGCTGCCATGGTTCCTCTCTCACCATGCCCGTCATCCTGTATGATGGATCAGAAGAGGAGCTGATGGACACGATCGAGAGGGAGTTCAGTTGACCCTCCTGTCCCAGTCATGCCCAAACAGTAGTTCTTTTAAGCTCTGGTAATGCGATGCAGCAGTTAACAGGTGATGTTTCACACCTCAGAAACAAAACCAGGGTTTTCCTTGACAACTTCCCTGCTGCCAGGAAAGGCTGCACTGAAGTGTATTTATACTGTTTCAAGACAAACTTCACTGGTGTTGAAGGTAACCAGCTGCTTTCTGCTGCTTTATCTTATAGTATGCCCTGGACAGAAAAAACGCAGGTTTACTTTGGCCTAATAGGTACAATTTACTTGCACCATGTTCAATAATGGCTGCATTTTGCTTTATACTCTTTTCTCTTCTACCCACTGCCGTCACTTTTCTTTAACTGGCCGCATACTGCTGTAGTGCCCTATTTTGTAAAACGGAAGAACATTTTTGTCCATGGTACATTACATTTTCCAGTCGTTTTGCAGTGCTCAGCACACAGGACTAAATGTTTATTTAAAGTTTTCTTCCTGACCACAGTATCTGTATTTCTCCACCAAGACGAAGAAGGAATGTGTGGCTAAAAGACTGCCATTCAAATAGTTTCACTTCTGGGCAGACGTCTGCTGCCACCTAGTGGCGAATCTGAGTACCACAGTGCATATGTCTTGCACCGACATAAAATTACAGTTTTATAATTTAAATAAAGGTAATTCTACCGAGATTTTAATCGTTGGTCGGTTTTTTGTGTGCTGCTCAAGAACCCAACTCTGGTGAGAATCATTGTGCCATTTTAATATGACATCATTACATGAACCCAACATAAAATAATTTTAAAAAATACCTTAAAATATACTTAAAATAATAACATTTTGAAACAAATATCCCCTATCTGTGAGGTAGAGCACATGAAAAAAGCACTGGCTTGACATAAAGCAGCTGTGGACAACTTATGGCTGAAATAGTTCATTTACATCAGAATATCTTAGATAAATGTGTAGAAAAATATGTAAACCTTAAATCATCTTAAGTTAAACCAACAGAGAGTTGATTTCAACCTCTTTAAAACGAGTTGGCACAGTAAAATAACACTTTTGGCATTTGATGGACTACTGTGCAGATTTTTTCTTGGAAGGTCTGTAGAAGTTCATCCTCCTCTGCACGGCTGAGAGCAGTTTGGGAGGCAGGGAGTGGAGCTGATTTCTCAGCAGTTCGTTGTTCCTCACATTCTTTGCAATGAAATCTTCACATATCCTGTCAGAAGAGGAACAGTCGGTGAAAAATCGTTTCTAATTTAAGAGTTAACGCGACCAGTTCTACGGAGAAATGAAGAAGGTAGAGTAAATGTCACACAAATCAGACCCAGCACCGAGGACAGAAATATCAATATAACGCCTATGGAAAATTTATGGTTTTAAAATTAGCGTGTGATGCAATAACTGCAGTGGTTCAAATGGTTTTATCTCAGACTGATTTTAAAGTCTATAACTGTTACTGACAACTTCTGCTAATGCAGACATTTAACAATAATATTTTCATATTACATGATGTCATCAATTACATTATTATATACAATTTAGTCATTGCTGATATTTGAACTGTTTGGGATGAAATATATAACAGTAAGTAATTACCTGTACAAAGGATAAGGTTGGGTCTGGAAAACAAGGGCATCATTGCAATGACCCTAAAGACAAAAATATCAAACCTTTTATTTAAAGTTCCATTTTTCAGATTCTGAAGACTCCCTTTATTGTTAAGTCAAACTTGTTTGTTATTAATTTCTTGTCACTATTTATAACAGTTATAACTCACGGTGTCAACCAGCAGGATGTAGTCACAACTCCCTCCAAAGACGATCACGTCATTGTCTCTGCCTAGACACGCTGTGTGCCACAACCTGAGTGTGAAGTAGGTGAGAAGACACTTAGTATCAATGCTCCTTACTTAGTCATACACATCTGTGTTACAGAACATTTAATGCATATTGCATTTAATTTTTTGATTTACTTTGCTACAATTTGCTACAAAAGCTGCAACGCAAGAAAAATTTAAACTTTTCCAATTTTTTCATGTAACATTTAGTAACACTTCAGTAACTGTACATATTCAGTACCTTGTTCTGGAAATAAAAAAAATATATAAATGTTTTTTAACACTTGTTATTTCCTTGGCAAAGGCCTGTGACCATTAAAAAAACGGGTTCGCGACCCACCACTTGGGAATTACTATTTTTAAGTACAACATGGTTGCTACCTTGGCTTGTTACTATGTGGATGTTGTATTTCTGTCCATTTCTTAGTCTCCAGATCAAACAGCCAACCATCACCTGGTGGGAAGCGAGTAGTTTTTGTAGAAAATAAAGGAAAGAAAGGAATACATGTAGTATGGGTAAGGGTGTTATCTCACTCATTGGTGTACAGTTTGAACTGAGCCCTCCAAATAGGAACAGTGTGTTTTCTGAAACTGCCGTGAGAGTGTGCCACGACCTGCCAACTGGACTGGGCGTCACAGGGATTCTGGAAAACAAGAAAATCAAAGACCAAACGCCTGTTATTAAACGATCATTTCCAAGCCATTGCTATTGTGGGTGTGTAAAATATACCACACAGAAGCTAAAGAACATCAGAATCATTCATTCATGATGACTCCTCATTGACATACGCACATTTCTGACCACGTCATTGTGTTTAAGTCCATACAATGAATGTCATTTTTCCTGGTTTCCTAGAAAAAAAAACATTAAATGTATGAACACTCTGAGACTTCATTGAAGCAACAGAAATTAGTTGACTGATAACAATGAAAAAGATATTATTAAATGAAAATATATACCATCACTCTGCCTCCAAAGATGTATCCTTTACAACCAGAGGTGGCGCTGGCGTGGGCAGCTCTAGGTGCAGGAGTACGGCCCTGCACACACAAACATCATCACTAGGAAATCTTTAGATATTCAATATTTTAATTCTGACCAATAGTTTGGTAAAGATTTCCCAATGTCAACAGGTGCCAGAAAAAAAGGTGGAGAAAAACTGTAATTAAAAGCAACAGTCACATCTAAGTGTAACTGACTCACACAGGTATGTGGTATAGTCCAACTGGTCTGTGCAGTGTCAAAAATGTGCACCTCGTTGTTCCAGCCCCAAAACACGTCTTCCACCTGGAAATAATGTTGAGATGGATATTTTTTATGTGCTACGTACT
This sequence comes from Paraplagusia blochii, assembly GCA_016785265.1. Lineage (NCBI taxonomy): Eukaryota > Metazoa > Chordata > Actinopteri > Pleuronectiformes > Cynoglossidae > Paraplagusia > Paraplagusia blochii. The sequence continues at coordinate 184,231 of JAFBJS010001793.1, forward strand.
TTACTTTTTCCTAAAGGCTAACGTCGTCTTTCTCATTACCGTAATTGCCGGACTATAAGCCACACCCAATACATTTTTAAAGGAAAAAAACATTTTGTACATATATAAGCCGCACCTGACTGTTAGCCACACGTGCCACATTCTTTTTGAATTTTCCATGATGAGGGTCAGTTTATGCTAATTTTATTCATGCACAAAGTGTGTTACAGTTCATTATACCTCTTCTTCTTTTACGGTGTTTATTGGCGGTTGTGACTTGCGTCTTCCTCGACACCACCTGACTCACTCTTACCTTTTCTGCTCGAGTAGTTAGAAAAAATTTATACATTAGCCACATCTCTGCATAAGCCCCAGGGTTGAAATTGTGTGACAAAAGTTGCGACTTATAGTCTGGAAATTACGGTAATTCATCTTGGATTAGTTAAATAACTAAAGATTTCTCAGTGATGATGCATGCATACATATATATATATATTTGTACATATATATGTGTATATATGCTTTCCTTCCTTTTCTATATATGTTTTACAGTCACTTTTTATATATTTTAATACCTATATGATTCTCACTTGCGCCCAGTGATATCAAATCTATTATTAGATGTAATAGAATTACAACTCTAGTTTTATTTATTATTATTTTTTATGCTGTTGCTTAGGACGTACCAGCACTCCTTTGGAGATCTACTGGGGGATTCTACCTAACCAATCTAATTGTTGGGCACCCCTACTGTATGTCTTCCTGTAGGTGGTAAACAAACTAGAAGTTATGTGGGTTAGGATGGTGCTATGCTTTGTGGTAATCTGGCAGCTGGTGGATTCAAACTTGGAACCCTCCAGATTCCTTAACCACTAAACCACCACTGCCCCGTGAGCATGATGTTGCTATATCAAAAGTACTTCTGAGGTAAATATATAATATATATATGTATGACAAACATATACAGTATGTATATATATGTATGTATATATATATAAAGACTGAGAATATAAATACTATGAATGTGGTATAGAGGAATTTCCTTACCCATGCTGCTTCGTCCACAATGAAGTTCCTGTTACTGTTGTCAATATCAGACAGGACTTTGTGGCCATATCCTCCAAAGTATATTATGCTGATTATGAATAAAAATACAAAAAAAAATGCACAGAAGTATAATACAAAGAAACAGTAATCATTTTCATATACATTACTTGAGATTAAATCTGTTGCAGCGCCTCTTCAGACCTCTTACCGTCCTTCATAAGTCCAGCATGAAGCTTTGTCTCGAGGTGAGGGTAGTGAACCTCTCCTTGCTCGAACCTTCCTCCATGTGTAATTACCATCCAACAGGTTGACACAGTACATCTGTTTGAATACAAACAACTGTCATTGTCTTTGTGTAACATAGGCGTAGCCACGGGTGGGCCAGTTATCAGTCAGGCCAAGACTAACAGTATTAGTTAGTCTTAACAGTAACAGTATTAGTATTAATATGAACTTTACCTGATTGGTCTGTCCATTCATATCACAGCCTCCGAACATGTACAACTGTCCATCCAGGAAGCAGCCACAGATCCCTGACATGGGGGGAGGAACCTCTCCCGTCATGTAAAACACCTCCCTAAAAAAAAACAACCAAAGAGATAAAAAATTTCATGTATTAATGTTTTTTTTTTTTTTGCTGCTTTAGTTATAATTGTTATTTCAAATGTGTATATTCATTTATTCATCATACCAAACACCTTGCTGGATGTCGTAAACCCAAATCTGAGTGTTGGACAGGAAAACTTCACTTTCAGCCACTGACTGTGGAGTGCAATATATGTTTATTACACATGTATAGCATAACAATGCAGCCACTTGACACAATCATCTTTTTCTACTCTATGTCCATATATATAGTAGTTTATTACTGGTGTGTTTTTTACTTTTATTAAAAGTGCTGCTGCATTTTTGTTAAAATAATGTAATTACATATTTATAATTTTTATCACTTGATTTTGTCTTCAATTTTTTAGTACATAGATAGACAGATTTCAACTTCTGCAAGGGTTTGTAGGTATTTAGATAGATAGATAGATAGATAGATAGATAGATAGATAGATAGATAGATAGATAGATAGATAGATAGATAGATAGATAGAGATTTTGGGAGGTGGTATATGCTCTTTGTGCTTGACTACGACACGTATCTCTGTCCTAAACTAAACTGAACAAGGCCTTTTGTTTGAACCCTACAAACTCGACACACCTACACCAATTCCTTCTCGGTTGTCAGTACCATATGACCGCTATCCTATCTAAAAAGCGACCGAGTTCACTCTCATCTTTTTGTATGATATTACCATTTATGTTTTAAACACATAAAATAAAACGTGAATTATAATGCCAATAGCCAGGTCCGGGTGTGTGTTGCTCACCACATATCCTCCCCACACGTAAAGCAGGTTGTCGTCGGTCACCACAGCCGTGTGTCCGCTCCTCTCCCGAGCCACCAGCTCCGAACACTGGCTCTCTTCCCCGGTATCCATGGCTGTGTGTCTGCCGATGTTCTTCACCTTAAATGACAAAAATCTGTCTAAAAACGTCCCGGGTCAGCACCCGTCAGCTGTCTTCCCCTTTGGCTGCTTCACGATAATTATAGGTACCTCTCATTGTCGTTGTAAAAAAACATGTACTGCGTGTGTTTATTTTTTTAAAGCGAAATAGAAACATACTTACGTGCAATGTTGAAATTTAGCCTGTGTTGGTGATTTTCGTCATGTTGTCTAAACTAAAGCCACCTGTAAAAAATATCGTTGTTCCTCAGGCTAAGATTCTGAGGTAATAATTTTTAAAGCTTCCAAAACTTCCGGTATGTAGTATCAAAATAAAACTCTTTTAATCCTACAGTAAAACTGCACGGTGCTAAATATCGTTCTTATCTAATATTTTAACTACTAACGACTTTAACTATGGATAATGGTACATTTTCGCTCTTTCACTAGAAAAAAATCTATTGGCTCTTTTAACCTTTTAGCCGACTTTTAGTTTTGTACAATACATCCGAGCTGTCCTAGCATGGTTTCCCCTGTTACTATTTTTGGCCAACTTAAGTCAATATTATAGTGTAGCTTTATTTATTCTTGTTAGTTACTTCATAAACATAGTAAATTACATCCCCTTTTTCATATATTATTTCCTTCTTATTATGTTTATAATTGTTATAGTTTAAAACAGATATAAAATATTTTTATTTGTTACGTCAAAATACATCGCCACAAGCCAACCAATGAATGAAACCATAAACGGAAGTGATGAAAAACATGAGGAAGTAGTAATTTAGCGCCAAATCTTAAGTAGGACAGAGAAACAAACATGGATGTTGCTCGGAGAATAAAAAACAAAGTGTCATCTGGTTTCAAAATGCGGGGACTTATACTACGCCCGTGAGTAATTGAGATGAATAGCATGTATTTCAGTTTCAGCTGCAGCTAAATTTAATATAAATTGCGAAGTAGTAACTTTTGCTAACTACGCTCACTGACTGCTGTACAGTACATGTTTTGTGTTTTGCTTAGTACCATATAGATTCAAATTTCAACCATTTCAAGGCACCCGTCGAGTTTATTTCATGTCGATCTCGAGTGCAGTTCGTTTCTTTACACAAAATGAATATTTTATTTGTTACACTGCACACCTACAAACACCTTTTGATTTGACTGCTTTATAAGACCTTACTTCAAGGTTTGTAGAACTGTGCATCATCATGTCTTAAAATGTATAGCCGTTAGTTGTTATAAATCGAAAAATATTAAATTTTCTTTTTATATAAGTGCAGCTACAAAATCAATAAGATAATTATCTCCATTTTCTTGTCCACCAGTGAAGCCAGTAAATATCTTGTTGAAATGCTGGAATCTGTCAATGCTATTGACCTCGATGATGTTATAGAGAAGGTCCTGGATGCCGTGGAAAAACAGCCATGTATGTACAGTTCACAGAATGCCCCCATAACTAGGGTACAGTGTTCTTGCTTGTTTTATCCTGATTGTGAAGTGCTTGTGTTTTACCAACAGTGTCATCCAGTATGATAGAGTTGGATGTGGTAAAGATTGCTGTGCAGGACTGCACACAGTCCTGTGATGAAACAATGTGAGTACAGCTGTTGTGTGCAATCCCCAGAAGACATCTTGCAGTTTCCTTCTTTTCATTTATCAGAATTTATTTTTGTTTTATAATAAGTTAATACAGAACATTTAAGTTGAATGCATGAACTGTGTTGCTTAAAATTAGATTAGATTAGATTCTTTATTTGTGATTGTACATAATACAACGAAATTAAAGTGCAAAAACCTTCACCTTTCATTAACATTGAAACAATAACAACAATGACAACATGTTCACATTCAGCTTCATTGTAGTTTTACTGCATTCAGAGTCTCTACCACTCTTGGGTAAAAGCTGTATTTAAGTCTGTTAGTCCGTGATTTTATGTTTTTATACCGTCTGCCTGACGGCAACGGCTCAAACGAACAAAATTCTGGAAATGTCTGGAAGTCTAAAGCCAATCACCAGTCTGCATTTCACTGCCCCAGGTTTGCAGGAGTGGCTTTACACAATGCTGCTGAGTATGGGATCAGAATCCATGTGTGATCCTGAAACTTGCAGGCTGTAATTAACTGTATTCTGTTTTAGAGGAAATCTTACTTTTTACATTTGGTCAAATGTTTTCCAGAGACACTGTCTTCAACATCATCGGAGCCTTTGATATCCCTAGATACATTTACAGTGTAGAGAGAAAGAAATTTGTGTCGTGAGTAATACTTTTTATTTCTAAAGCAAATTATACTGATTATCTTTCAGTATTTTCTAAAGCTCATCTCTTGTTTGTAAAAATTCAGAATCAGTATGACCAGACATCCCACACCCAGTCTGTGTGGTTTGGCCAGAGACAAAGCTGAACTCTTCAGGGAGCGGTACACAATTTTGCAACAGGTGAGACCAACTCACTGTTTTTACAATGTCATTCTGTTAATAGGTTTGGGTAAACCTTCAATATTGTATTTAAATTACTTCTCTTTCATTTTTAGCGCACACACAGACATGAGCTCTTCACCCCCCCTGCAATAGGAAGTGCTGTTGATGAGGGTCAAAACAAGTTTCAGGTATTAATTTGTATCACTTCATGGTTGAGGTACAGCTTTATGTATTTACTTACCGCTGGTGTTGTTTCTGTTTATAACATTTTCAGCTGAAGACAATTGAAGCATTGCTTGGCAGCACATCTAAGGTGAAAGAGGTGATTGTACTTGGAATGATCACACAAATGAAGGAGGTCAGTCAGTACAAGAGATACGATGAGTTATGTTTTGGATATTAAAGCTTTGTTTGAAATATTTAAGACTTTTTGATTTTTTTTTTTAGGGTAAATTTTACCTTGAAGACCTCAGTGGAACAGTCCAGCTGGACATGTCTAAAGCAATATCCTTTATTATGATTTTTAAACAAAAACACTTATTTATATTGTATGTGAAGATTCTCATTCATCCACGTCAATGGTATCCAAAAAGTTTTGTTGTAAGCAACTGTACTTGTTCTTGGAGTAGAAAAACGTTTCATTTCTCATCTTTAGTACTTTCATCAGTTTCTGGTTAATGTAAGAAACAACCAGAAACTGAAGTTCAGTTAAGAAATAGAATATCTTTTAACTCCAAGAAGAAGTCTAGTTGCTTAAAATTCATTTTTGGACTAATTGATATTGTTTCTTACTACTTGTATAATTGTTTTCCTTAGTTTTATTTTCACCAGTTTCATAACGGTCTGTACACAGAGTCCTGCTTTGTGTTAGCAGAGGGTAAGATAACTATAAAATATACAATAATATATTGTAGGCAGTAAAACAAAAGATAGTTTAACTGTGATTTAATGGTTGTCATAAGTGAAGTTTTGTTGTTGTGAACTAGGTTGGTACGAGGACTCTGTTTTCCATGTCAATGGCTTCGGCTTCCCTCCCACTGAACCATCATCGTCGACACGGTAAGATTAGTCAAGTGCTTTTGATTGCCACTTGAGTCTGATAAAATAAGACAAATCAAAAAAATAGAAATGTTAAATATATACAGTATTTATACAGTTTCCTGTTGTACCAAAGAAAACATTTTCTTGATGTACACTTACAATAGCCTCAAAATATGAGATATTGATGAATATTTTAACACTGACTCTATTTTAAAGTTTGTTGATATGAAATAAACAGAAATATAATTCTGTGATGTTAAATGAATGAACTGATTTTTTTTCTAGAGCTTACTATGGCAACATAAACTTCTTTGGTGGGCCCTCCACCACCTCAGTGAAAGCCTCTGCCAAACTAAAGCAGCTGGAGGAGGAGAATGAAGACGCCATGTTTGTAATTATTTCTGATGTGTGGCTCGATAGTGTTGAAGTCATGGAAAAGCTTGGTGTCATGTTCTCAGGTCCATCATTTTTGTACTTATACTTTTTAACAATGTATTTGGTACCAACATGTTGAGCTCAACAGTCTCTTTTGTTACAGGTTATGCTGCAATGCCTCCAACCTGTTTTATCCTGTGTGGAAACTTTTCATCTGCTCCATATGGCAGGACGCAACTCACATCACTCAAAGGTAAATCTGCTAAGATCCCCATAATCGTAGTCGGTATTTTTAAAGGGACAAGTCACAAGTTGTTGGATTTTTTTTTTAGAGTCACTGAAAACTCTGGCCGATCTCATATGTTCTTACCCCAGCATCCACAGCAGGTACAGTTGACTCCCTTACACTTTCATTTTATTTCTTATATTGTTTAGTTGTCACATTTACTGACACTGAACTAACATAAACTTGCAGTAGTCGCTTTGTATTTGTTGCTGGTCCTGAAGATCCTGGTCCAGGAACAATTCTGCCACGGTAAGCACTATATTTAGTATTTTAACAAACAGCAGGAAATTGACTTGATGGTGTGAATTTTATTAAATGGCTTTACTGAATGTGAGTAAATTGTTTACAATAGGCCTCCACTGGCTGACCACATCACTGAGGAGTTCAGACAGAGAGTGCCATTTTGTGTTTTCACAACCAACCCATGCAGGTGAAACCAACATGTGACATTTGCGTATTAAAACATGCATTTATTTTTTTTATAGTAATAGCTGCAAATGATATTTGTGGCTTTGGGGTTAAATCGGCTAACCCTATAAAATTGACATATTTTTGTTGTTTGTTTTTTCATGTCAGAATCCAGTACTGCACTCAGGAGATAGTAGTTGTCAGAGAAGACTTGGTCAACAAAATGTGCAGAAACTGTGTCCGGTTACCCAACGACAATCTTGACATACCAAATCATGTGAGTTCTATGTTCTCTGACTCTACACCAACTTATTCAAGCAATGTTTGGATAGTGAGGAAACAGTTGTGAGTACATCAAAACTAAATTTGATTTGTAATTTATTTACATCATTTTATACATAAAATATTTGGGGCATTTTTGTTTGGTGGTATGCAGGGGAATTCTATTAATGTAAAAAAGCCAAACCAGGGTTTGGAATCACTGTAACAAAGCCTGTTAATTATTTCCAGTTTGTCAAGACCATCCTCTCTCAGGGCCACCTGACTCCCCTGCCTCTTTACGTCACTCCTGTGTTCTGGGCCTACGACTATTCCCTGCGAGTCTATCCAGTCCCTGATGTCATTGTGTTTGCAGACAAATATGATCCCTTCACCATCACAAATTCAGACTGTCTATGCATCAACCCGGTATTAATGAATGTTGTTATCTGTACACAATACTTGATGAGATCTTATATTATTTTTTTTATACAATGTTCTTTTTGTTCCTGATTTCTGTTAACATAATGTCAATACTTTGCTCTTCCAGGGGTCATTTCCAAGAAGTGGTTTCACATTTAAGGTCTACTACCCCTCCAACAAAACTGTGGAGGACAGGTAAGATACGTAATAATTATTGTTTTATTGTTTGGGTATATGATAAAAAGGTATTTTTTGTTTTCAACAATTTTAATAAATATTTTCTTTCCCCATTTTCTGTTATTACAGCAAACTGCAGGGGCTCTAATAAAAAATGCATGACAACGGCACCTGGGTTTATTTCATTCTGTACAGTATCTTTGTATATTTTTTTTATTTTAAATCTTAAAGATTGTATTGTTTGAGTTCTGAATGTCTGTTTTTCTTGAATAAATTTTTTATTCATTATTATTCTGTCTTTGTTGAATTAATATTAACAAATAAGTGCATTTTAGATAACGTACAGCTTTTAGGCGACGTATTTTTTAGAACATGTCGATATTTTAATGGAACTAATGAACTGTCGTAATCTTTTTCTATACAAATATATCGATGCTTTCATTCTGTACCTAAGTGAGGGACGGCAATAGGTTTACCGCTTTTATGTTGACCGTTTCAAGATGGCGGATTCTTTATGTCGGAAGCGTCCGGTCGGTCCGTCAGCGTTCTTGTGATGACCTCACTTCAATGGCGTACTGCTGTTTGAAATTCGCAGGAAAACAAACAACGAACATAAGCAGTAACAGTAACAACAGGTAAGGCTATATTTCCAGGGTTCTAATCTGACTTTTACGTTATTTGCAGGTCAAAAATATAAAACGTGAAAAGCATTTTCTTGTGCTGTTAGCCAAGGGGTTCGAAGACGTTAAGAACATGTCAGGGCTTGGTGGAATACAGCTAAAAACGCCAGCCAACACATTCAAATTTATAAACACCAGTCAACGTCGTCCACAGTTCGTTTGTGGTTCATTATTTTAAAAACTGAGCTTACAAGTAACCGTGAACTAGTGACCTAAATGCGTTGGCTCTAAAACAGGGGTGGGCAAACTTTTTGACCTGCGGGCCACAATTTCTCCTAAAATTGGACACGGGGCCGAGTCAAGAGCAGAGAGATGGAGCGTTCGTGTAAGCTAAGATAAATGGCAAGTAAAAGTCATGTAAACCCAAAATACTAAATTTCTAATAGCCTATTATGTCATCTACTGGGAAAATGCAGGCATTGTAGGGAAAAGTCAGAAGTTTAATTATAATATAAATAAATTATTTAATTTGGACAGGGATGGCGGGCCGCATTAAAAGGCTCAACAGGCCGCATGTGGCCCACAGGCCTTAGTTTGCCCACCCCTGCTCTAAAAGCTAACAGAGTAGGTTAACAATATCAATGCAGTGGGTTTGGAAGTCTGCATAGTTCTGTCTGGAATTGATTGAATAATCGCAGACACGGTGACGTCGGTTTAAAAAAAAGTTATGGCTGCTGAAGAGTTATAGTGCTGCATGTTTGACGCACTAGTCACCGGTGTTTTATTTCAATTCGACATTTTTATAGGGATACTTATCGCTAGTATTATTAATAATACTTACTAATAAATAAAGTAAATGTGTGACAAAAGAACAGACACGACAATGAAATAAACGTATTTGGACAATCATGAAGTAACAGGACAAAGTTAAAGCTGTATTTTTCACAATTTCATTCTCAGGCTAAATAGTGAGAATTGTTAAACTCATGCATTATAGCAAAGATATTATGGCTAAAATGAGTTGTTGTCCACCTGTATGGAGCTGACTGCTTGTCCTTATGTGGGTTAGTTTAATGAGTTGAATAAGAAAGGTGTATGTGTTTAGAGTTTGAGATAAAAAAAATTCACTGAAGTCATTACTGTATTTCTATAGTGTGTAAAAAGCATATGTTACTTTAATACCTTGACTTGTAGCTTTTGTTTTTCCAGATAAGAGCAGCATGGCGGAGAGAATGGATGACGACTTGGAGGAAGTGCCTGCAGATGAGGACGACATGGACTCAGACAGAGAGGAAGATGATGGACTTTTGGATTGGATTGTGCATGACGGTATGGAGGAGGAGGAGGAAGTAGAAGATGAGGAAGATGAAGAGGATGATGAACAGCCCATTGACACTGAAGCTTCAGAGTCGTTCGAGTTGGACACGCCGGCTGAGAGGAGCGGTCACATTGCAGTTGTTGACCGGAATGTGATGTATGTATGGGGTGGATACAAGGTGAGTTCACACAGCCAACCAGCCATGTTAATAATACTTAGTCAGCAGATCATTTATGATTCTAACAGAGAATTCTGTGACATCTTATGTCAGAATGCTCAAAACCACGGATTCTTTGACCTGTATCTGCCACGAAATGAAATCTGGGCGTACAACATGGAGTCAGGCGTGTGGTGAGAAGTCTGGATTATAGCAACCCAAAATTAAAATTATTTTGAGTACACACTAAAATGTAATTATGTGATAATAGTGTTATTATAACCAAAGTTCTGAACCTAGTTTTTAGTAAATAGTTTTAAAAACTACTGTAGTGTGACATGTTTTTTTTTACTGCTATGTATATTTTTGTGTTAATTCTTGGGTCATTATGTTAGGGTTAAATAGTACAGTATATCATTTCACTATTATCAAATGGACCTTTGTATTTATTAACTTATTTTCAGGACTAAGCGCACAGCCGGAGGAAACCTGCACACCTCCATGTCAGGCAGCTGTGGTGTGTGTGTTGATGGCGTCCTCTACCTGTTTGGAGGTCACCATGCAAGAGGAAACACAAACAGGGTGAGTTTTTTTTTTTTATTGCAGCTCAATAATTCATTGATGGGTTGATATGTTTTTGTAATCCTTGCTTTGTCTGTGGTTGAAAGATTTTTTTCAGTTTTGTTCTTTGCGGTTACAGATTTACCGTCTGCCCTTAAGAGCACGCAGCCTCGTGTGGGAGGAAATGACAGATCTGGAAGGACTTCCTCCTTCCTCCAAGGACAAGTTAGGATGCTGGGTTCACAGAAACAGGTTTGGAAAATCCCTTCTGAGACTTTGAGGCCTGTTTCTTTAGAAACCTGTTGTTTGTGGACAGTTTTGTATCTATGTATTTTTAATGTTAGGTGCTTTGAAGAAAAAAAATGATTTACTGATTTTGAGCTTAACAAAAATGTGAAACAAAACTTACATTTTGCATACCACAACCCAACGTCTTTTCATTGGCAGACTAATATTCTTCGGAGGCTATGGCTACGCTGCTCAGGGACCGCACCGAGGCACATTCGAATACGATGAGTCGGCATCTTTTGTGGTCCGTGAGCAAAATAATTTTTTAAAGACATGCACAGAAAAGAAATCCTAGTTTCATTAATGATTTACTTTCATGTAAGTTAATACATGCTGCTGTAGTAGAATGACTTTTGTCACTGCTGCAGTGGGAAAGCCCTGGACGAGGTTGGAACAACCATATTCACATCTTGGACTTGGAGACATTAACATGGAGTCAGCCCATAACCACGGTAATTAGATTTAGTTTGTTTTAAGAAAAAAAAGGTTATTTCTATTTTTAAAGTGTGCTCAATAGCTTAATATTTTTTACTATCTTGTTCTTGTTCTAGGGCAACACTCCATCACCCAGAGCAGCTCATGCCTGTGCCACAGTTGGAAACAGAGGTTATGTGTTTGGGGGAAGATACAAAGTGAGTTTTTTCTGACATCTGTGAAGATAATATGAAGAATATTCTACTGAGGTCTTATTCACAGAATAAATCTTCTTTGTTTTACAGAACTTCAGACTTAACGACTTATACTACATTGACCTAGACACATGGGAATGGCATGAAATGTATGTCTTTTGTCTTTGCTTTTATTTTTTAGATAGTGATGAAATATAAATAAGACTATAATAGTTGGCAGTGGAAATATAATTTTATCATTAGCAATTAAAGCTAAAGTTTTGAAAATGATTTGATTTCTAGAATAGATGGTCACTAAACTTTTATCTTATATCTGAAATAAAGTAAGTAGCTTAATTAATTAAAACTTAGTCATGAGGATATAGTTAGTATGAAGAATACAGCTCTCAAAAGAACAAGAAATCGGACTGAAATACAAGGTGTTGCCTTTTTAATAAGGAAAATGTATTTAAATTATATAAATAAACATCAAATATAATTGATGTAACCATTTACATGTTGAATTTACACATTAATCATTACTCAAACATCACTGATAAAAGTAAAATGTTAAAAGTTTAGGGTTAGGGTTAGTTAAAATGTTATTTATACAAATAGAATTTGCTTTAACTCAGTGTTTCTCAAAGTGTGGGGCGCGTGTGACCCTGGGGAACATTTTTCTGCCGTACTACTATAAAGTGTAATTGCACATCCTTGTAAGTTGAACTATATCTCTTTCTTTTTGTTTTCTTTATGTTAACAAGGATACGATGTTAGGCAGAGGTGTAGCTAGAACTATTTTATAGACAAATGCTATTATTTATAGTTGTGGCGGAGAGTGGGTGGTGGGGAGAGAGAGCGCGAAGTGTTTTCTTCTTGCTGGGGGGGCGTAACCTAAAATAATTGAGAAGCACTGCTTTAACAGAATGTATGTCAAATAGTTCTCCTTCCTTCTCTGTAGGACTCTTCCTCAGCAGTGCCCTGTAGGCCGGTCCTGGCACTCCTTCACCCCTGTGTCCCCAGACCACATATTCCTATTTGGGGGTTTCACCACAGAAAGGGAGACACTGAGTGAGTCTCTGTAAGACTTTGAGTCTGATAACCAGCTAAAACATGTCAAAACAAGTCACTGAGCTCCTCATTGAATTTCTCTTTGTCTGCAGGTGATGCCTGGCTCTACTGTGTCACCAAGAATGAATGGAAGCCTTTCAATCACAGTCACACACAGAGTCCCAGGTAAACATCCTCTCATACTGTAAGGTATTTGAAAATAACAGAAGCTTGAGTTCTATTCTGTTTGTGTGTTGTTCAGACTGTGGCACACAGCTTGTCCTGGTCCTGATGGAGAGGTGTTTGTGTTTGGAGGTTGTGCCAACAACCTGTTGTCTCAACACAGAGCTGTAAGTTACACGTTACATCCCTTGTGTTACCAAAGACGGCAACAGGTTTCTAACTTGCATGTTCACTGACAAATGTCCTTCTTCAGTCTTAAAACAACCAATAAACAAAAGTTCCAGCAAAATTGTGTAATTTAATTTCTATAATATCACTAACAAATGTAATTCTTTGTTTATTTTGCCCTCTATTTGATCTCTCTGTATTGATTTTTAAGGCTCACAGCAACGAGTTATTGGTCTTCAATGTCCTACCAAAATCACTAGTTGGGTGAGTGAAAAACGAAACAACACCTTCACTCTACCACCTGATTTTTTTTTGGCTGACAGGTTGCTGTGTTTGTGGTCTTCAGGTTCTGTATGGACCTGATCCTGCAGCACAGGGAGCGTTTGTCCAGTCAGTGGGACTGTCTGCCCAAGTCCATCCTGCACAGCCTCAAACAGAGAATGACACGAGTCAACACACTGGGATCGTAGACTTAAAGGAGCCGTCCGACAATCTTAGCCAGTATGTATCTACTGTACAGTAGCTGATGGTAGCCTCCTTCACAGCAGGTAACACTGTGACTATGGTCACAGTCGCATTTTATCTCTCTGGTTTAAGTCTGCTGATTGAGTGACCCGAGCGACTGTAGCACTGTTTAGGTTAACCATAAACCGTAGATGTGACGAGACAAGGCTGAGGCTCTGAGGGTGAGTTGTCCCAAAGTGCTAACCTGTTTGCAGTAGTGACACAGTCATATAGGGGTCTATTTCAATTTTCAAGATAATTGACAAATTTACTGGGTAAATATTATTAGTCATAAGTGCATTATTTAAAACTATAAATCACACCTAATGGCCAATCACATTTTTACTCTCTGTCCTCAAGTGATTGAAATCTGTGGAGTTAATCACACAACCGATAATACTGCAGACCTACTTGTTTTTGTTTTTTTCTACAAACTTTTGTAACAAAAAACCTGTCCAGAAATATTACATTTTCCTAATGCAAAAATACATTTTAATTCCCTATAAGACAAAGAAAAGCACAATATAAATATCTTAGGGTGTTTTCTCATATTTCACCTTCTAAGAAAATGTAAACATACTCTGCTGTCCATAAACGTTTTCACAGAAAACCTCACTACTGAAAATTAAATAGCACAAAGTTTTATTAAAAAAAAAAATGTTAGTGTAAATGTACTTTATTTACTGGTTGTGAAACCAAGGCCTGTTTAGTTGAACACAAATTTGACCTATTGGCAGGAATTGAATATAAAAAAAATAATGATCCATCTTAAATAAATCCTGGTTGTCAAGCCATTTAAAATAAATAAAATAATATATTTCACAGTACACATTTCATGGCACAATAATAAGCAGTCAGTCATCAGCCACCAGTAGATCACTCCCTGCATTCTTGAATGTCACCACCCAGCAATCTCCAAGCCTGTAACAGTGGCACCGGTGTCCAGTGTTCATCTACGGTCTATGGTTTTAACTGAACGCCATTCATCAATTGTGAGCACAGCTAAATTGTGAAGAAACTGTCAGCGGGAACAGTGTAGGTCCTTCAAGGACTCTCCCCTGTTGATTAACCGTCACTAAACCAGTAAAAGCAGCAGTACTGTTGTTGACACAGTGAAGCCTTTATTTTTTTTTTTCTTGTCTCTTTGTCCTAGAAATTATTTTCACTGTACCCTTCTTTTGGGGAAAATATTTTCAGTTCATGTTTGTCAGAGGTTTGCATAAATCTAATCCCTCTTGATGCCCCTTCCCTTATTTATTGTACCACCAAATGTTCCAGTTTTAACTGGGGTATTTTTTAGTTTGATTTTCATTTGGTTTGGTTTGCTCAGAAAGTTACTTTCATGCTTTCATACTTTCAAATTTGCAGTTATTTCCTTCTTTTTTTCCAGATATTCAGGTTCAGGTTGTGTTGAATGTCAGAAAGTCACATCACTGACATGTGAACAGCATTTCTAGCTAATGTGGAGTATTTTAAAAATCCCTTTGCATTAAATGTCTGCATTAGTTATTTTATTTCTAATATTTTTCCAATGTTATGCCATTTAACAGGCCAAAATGTTTCTTCCAGACCAACTCTGTTTCTCTGTTTTTAGCCAAGGATTATAAATACATGGTCAAGGAGTTGTTGGGGAAACAAGGCAGCAACTAAACTCAAAAGCATTATCTAAAAGTAGCTTTTTGGGGGAGATTTTGAGGGAAAAAAACAGACTGCTAATTGTAAATTCTAACCAAGTAAATTATTTTGTAAAAATCTTTAAGGTATTTAAACTGAGTAGTTAGGAGGGACAATCGCTGAACAACACTCCGAACTGATGAGTTTCTGTAGACAATTATTCTCACAGCAGCTAATACTCTCAAAAATATTTTCTATTCATAGTTTATTCTGACAAAATTGAATACATGGGCAAAAATTAGTACGTGATCTTTCATTGAAATATTCATAATCACACATTTGTAGAGAAAGGCAAAACTTTCTGATTAGGGTGTTCATAATGCAGTTTAACACGTGAAATTTACTGGAAAAAAGAGACAAAAGTTTAGAATGTCTTGAAACTCAATTGATGAGAATGTTTTTCTTTGAAGGTTCTTAATCACTTCATTATGTATATATTTATTTATTCTACATATTTGTGAGGTCTTGTGTTGGTTTGTTCTTCTTAAAAAAAGGCCTTCATCTGACGGAGTTCAGTGAGTGTTTCACTCACATGATCCCCCTCAGTCAGGCTTGGTGTTTGCCCAGTTTGCACAAATGTTCCATTTCTGTTTTGTTATTTTAGTGTTAACTTTATAAAGAAAGAATAAACACTTACTGAAAGTTCTTTTTATTTTTCATTTACATGTTTTATTTTAACCTTTGGGAAAACAAATACAGCAATTTAAAAATAAAACATCATTGTATTCTTATGTATTGAGGTCAGATTGGATGAAGCAAGGGAGTGGGATTGGAAGTCATTATTTTTCCCAGTCTGTTATTTCTTCTTGGCAGCCTGCAGATTTGGAGCAGACACTTTGACCTTTCCAGGCATGTTCCTGAACAGGTCTGTGTCCTGAAACAAAAGATGATAAGGATGGAAGTTAAAAACGAGTGATTTTAAAAAATGGAAATCCTCGTTTTAAAAGTCTACATGTAGTAACTGATTTCATGTCGATAATAGTGTCTATGGAAATTTTATATTTATTATTATGTCTCATATTCATATATGCTCTGTGGAGGAAACGCCCACAAAAGAGACAAAGCTTTAAAAGTGGCATAGGTAGTCTCACTGTATCTTATCACAGCCGGTGTCTAACCCTGTCTGAACCCTGTTGTGTTCATCTTTATGGTAAGTATTGCTATTATGTACTTTACATTCTTAGCAGTGAGTGAGAACAGTGCCATGTTCAATGGACCTCAGTGGTAACTTGGCAGTTGGTGTATTCGAACCTGAAACCATTCGGACCCAACCACTTGTCCACCTCAGCCCCTTATAAGAGATTCCCTTTGTTTTCTTTTCGCTAAATTAAAAACTTACATGGTCTCAGAGCAATTTAGGACAAGAGCTACAGAGCTATTTTTTTCACGTTTTGATTCAAGGCGGAGCTAACTCAAATCCCTGACTGTTCTTGTAACTACAATAGGTCAAAAGCAAGTTTTTTGGTTTTGTCACATTTATAAACATGCATCCTACTGACTCTCGATTTAACTGACTCTCAATATCAAGCTTGTGGTTTCCATGGGAATCAAGCCCAGAATTTCACTCTCTGTTTCTGAGGCAGGAATTCTACACTTCACTTTGAAACCCTTGTCCCGCCTCTATCAGTGGTTGTCCCACCAAGAACAGTTGTCTCGATAGTTTTTACCAAGGTTTTCACACTCCTTTTTGACAAAACCCTAAACTGGGTACTGTGAGCAGAAGTTGTGTTTCTCTTATATTAATTGTTCTATTCACTAATGAAAAATGGCATGATCTGAAGCAGGGGACAGGAACCAGTAGCAGATTCAAACCTAGAACCCATCAGACCCCAGGCGGGTTCCTTATCCACTAAGCCACAACTGCCCCAACTAGCAAACAATGCTAAAAAAACAATTCTTTTTGGTTTATAAATGTAATTAATCCAAAATAATGGTATTACTATTATGGGAGAAGTGAAGAAAACGTCAATATCAGACTTCCCTTTACAAACGTAACTACCACTTAATTACTAAATAATCAACACATCAATTTAGAATGTCCAATTGATTATAGCGCTATACACCTGTACAAACTGCTAATAGCATGTCGTTTCTACTTCACTCCACAACATGGAAAACTCGTCTAATAAAAGTAAAACTGTTTTCTCACTTTGACGCTGCGGAATAAATCCTTCTCTCTGATCGAGGACTCTTTAGCTTTCATGAAACTGAGCAGCGCAGTTCGAGCAGCTGGGAGGGATTCAACAACATGACTTAGTGTTTTTCCTTAAAGGTACAGTACATTAAATGTAAAGTAAAACACGTATGTCCCAAACACGCTACCTTTTCCTTTCTTCTGGGAACCTGGTGTCAGTTTAACTTTATGTCTGTTGTTAAAAAAAGACAAAAAATAATTACGTTTATATTTGTAGTTTTTCTTACGTAAGGAGAAGACGTTATATATGCACCTACTTGTAGTTGGAGAGGGCGGTGTACGGAGCACAGACGGGAACCGCGAAAAGGAGCACGTCCTCCGGATGAGGTTGACCCGTCAATGAGGTAAGGAGATTTTCTGCCTCCTAGATTCGAAGAAAATATTAATGGAAAACCACTAAAACAGTTTTGACTCATTTGAAGCTGACTTTTCGTATTTTTTCTTCGACGGGAGCTAGAAATGATTTGTTGAAATCCATCGAAAACCTTACGTAATTCTTCTTTTGAAACCAAGAAAATAAACGTAAGTTTGCAAATAATTACTAAATATAGAGTCAAAAGTTTAAACAAATTCAATATCGAGGTGTAGCAGCTAGAGGAAAACGAACGAAATTGTAGAAACAACTCAGGTGAAGCTATTACCAACTAGGTCAGTGGAGCTAATGCTAATAGTGCTGCATTTAGTTCCACTATTTCGTTGCAGAATAGTTGCTATTAATATTTGTTAACGTATTATATGTATATGTATTAATAAACAATGGTTAAAAAAGTTATCCGGATGGTAAAGTCATAAGAATATTGTCATTAAAGCTTCGTATTGCTTTATATTATGCTGTTAAAATGTGGAGGAAGAGGAAAAAATTGTTTCTTCCAAAAAAAAAAAAAAACAACACTCAAAGCATTCATTTGGATCATTTTAAATTAGTTAGATACATAAACTTAAAGGAACGAACTATTAAGCTGATCAAACACTGGGTCTACTGTAAAAACCAACCTCTGCTCCAGGGTTGTCCTGGTCTACATCGTCCTCCTTGAAAACAAAACAAAAAATACAGTTTAAAATAAAATAAATTCAGGCGATAACATATCTTCACCAAAAATATAGAATGAGCAGTTATTCCTTTACATTTTTCTAAAATGTCATTAATAAACGTTCATGTTTACACACCATGTTTACCACATGTTAACATTTCGATCTTTATGTCCACGTCCGTCCTTACCTTGTCCTCCTCAGCAGGGCCTCCTTCCTCTCTTGTTGACTTTCCCTCCTCGCCTTCCTCTCCTCCTGCCTGTGCTGGTTTTTTGGTCATATTCTCTGTGTTACGAGGTTTCTGAGGTTGTTTCTGAATCAGGGGTTTTCTGGCTGGCTCCTCTTTTCCTTTTCCCTTCTTTCCCTTCTTCCCCTTGTCCTTCTCCTCCTTTGTTGTTCCAGCAGACTTGAGGAGAAACACAGAAATCTAAGGTTAGCATCAAAATGGTTCACGACACAATATTTTTTTTGGAAAACTGAGGAGGGAGATTATTTCATATTTTTCACCCCGAGCAGCTGCATCCTGAGCTCCCTGTCTTCCTCATCTTGGTCTCTGTATTTCTCTTTAATCTTCTTCAGTTTGTTCTGAAGCAGATGTAAAAACCAGTGTATATTAAATATTTACAGATAAATCAAACATGCAGCACTGATTCTTATAACACTTTACAACAACCCACAGGTGAGCATCAGGGTTTGTTCAAATGTTTCTGACCTTCTGTCCTCTTTTCAGAGGTTGCTGGGAGGAGGACACAGCTCCTTTTCCTCCTCCTCCTGCTCCAGATCCCTGATCAGTGACTATTCTCTCTGTTGGGGGGGCGTCGCTCTTCTCCTCAGTATCCCAGCCCTCCTGTTTCTGTTTCTTCTTCTTTTCTTCTCTAAAAAAATAGAAGAAAACTGCCTTTAATTAAACCAGACATGTATTATTGTTGGTTAGGAGCAAGAATTACACCGCTTGGCTCTGAATAAGTAACAGCAATGGACATAGGAAAAGAATCACCTCCTTTGCTTGGCAGTCATGTGTTTCTTCCCTTGTGAGTCCATGTCAGGCTGAAAATAACATTCATATTACTGTCATAAAATCACATCTGTATTTGTACCAACGGCACCAGTAAAAGAAGGTTCAGAATAATGTTACCTGAATATTTGGTTCCTTTTTGAAAGCCATGTTCTGGAATTCTCTGAAGATGAAAATTTACAGTCAACAATGAAAGGTGGAAGTGCAGTTCACTTAGTGACCTCTAGTCTTTGTTGATGATACCTGTTGGGCTGTAAATGAGCCAAGGAGATAGTCGTGTCTGGAAAAGCAAACTCCTCACTCTCCTCGTCCTGTGTGTCTTCCACATTCCCAGTATCCTTTAGGTCTTCCTCCTCATTGTTCTGCTCTGACCCTGCCACATCTCCATCTTCTTCAGGCTCTGTGGGATCGTCCTCCACCTCCCCGGTGTCATCATCGCCATCTTCATTTTCTTCTTTTATCTCCTCCATCATCTTTCTATCTCCTTCTACAGTTCCTTCTCCCTGATTCTCATCGCCACTGTCGTCACCTGGTGGAGCAATATGGGAAATGGTGTCATTGTCAAGGATAATTATCACAACAGAGCATTTTAGGTTCACATCCTTATGTCGTCCAGCGTCCTCCCACCTATGAGCTCTTCTCCGTCCTCCAGCAGATCAGCAGTTCTGGACTTCTCCATATCATCCTCCTCCACAGTCTTCACCTTTCTCTCCCCCTTGTGTCGAAACACACTCATTTCATCCACCTGTAGAGTGGATGAGGGTAAAGATAGACTTTTAGTCAGTGTTTGCAGGGAGAAAAAAATAAATCACCAATAATGGTGTGATCAATAAATCACCTTAACTCAAGCAATCACAACTTAATGGAAGAAAGTGTCCCTCACTCTTATTAATATTTATTTTCTAATGTTAAACCTGCGAGCTAAGGAGAAAGAAAATTGGTAAAAACAACCTTGAAAAGAAATCCGAAGCCCATAATCAAGTATGATGGTGGCAAGAAGTTTTTCTTTCCTTTGGAGAAAAAAAAACACAAACAAAATATAAACAAAATTAAAAGTTAACTTGGGCCCTTTTAGAAAAATTTATATTTTTTCTCTAAAATGTTCTCCCAGACTGGGAAAATCTGGCAATTATTTTATTATTTCTAAATTTTCCAATAGCCAACACATTAAACATTTTTTACCTCTGATCATGAAGCTTCCTGTGGTCAAATACTCTCCTGTGGGAGCTGTTTTCGACACCTGACCCAAGAAAAAGATCAATCACACATCAGCAGTGCCTTATATTTAATTAACAGTTCCTTAAAAACAATTCACTTCTAAGTCTGAGGTCCAGCCTCCTGACTGATGGACACCATCATTCATTACATTTGTAACAATGACTAACCTGATGGTGGTGGACCCACCAAGCGCTGGTGATAATTTTGGCATCCCAGGCTGCACTGTAGCAGACAGCCATGGTTGCAGCCTCTGTCAGGGTCCGAGGAGGAATGGGATCACCTGATGAAGACAGACATGTTTGGCAAAATTATATTTTAACATTTTAACAAGTCACAAATAAAGAAGTGAAAAAAGTAAATATACCTGTTGGGTTTTTAATGACACAACTAGTAGCTCCGTGGAGGTCAGCGTGAACATACACGTCACCTGGGAAGGTTAATGGGCAAGTTACCAAAATGTCCCCACAAGGACAGAAACCATTTGTGTGTCTCAATTACCAGCTCTGAGATAACGCTTCACAATCATTTCATTTTGCTGCTGGTCCCTTCCTGCAATTACCAGGTAATTCTCTGAGCTTATGAACCAGAGAAACTTCTCAAACCTACCACAAGAGAGCGGTATAGTTTAATACAATTTCAATCCTGGTTCTAGGGAATACAGTCACGGTAGAAGTAGTATTTACCAGTAGACCTTCCTGGCCTTCTGAATGGTGGTTACCGTCTGGACTTCCTTCAGGGTTTGTTGTGTTTTCTTCTCAGCAGATTTCATGGCCTGGATGAGGAGAGAAATAATCATGATCAATATCGTGATTCAAGATACAATATCGTTGAAAAACAACATAGAACTTTATAACCTTTCCTGCTGCTTCGATCGTCTTCTGCTCCTTCTTTTCAGCGGTGCGTTTGTAGTCATAGTACCTGGGAGAAACCATGTTCCACTTTTGACATTTCAAGGAGTAGAAATTTTTCTAGGATTTTAAGCCAATTTACGTCAACTTTACTTTTTGGCGTTCGCATATGCAGACAGACCAAGGTCCACATCAACCAACATGGGTTTGTTCTTCTGCAGCTTCTTGTGTTGTCCTTTGTCTTTGTTCTTATTTTTCTTCCCCTTTTCCTCCTTCTCATCCTTTTCTTCCTCTTCCTGATCCTCCTCAGAAATATAGGGATTCCTGGAGCAATACAAGGAAAGGTTAGTGAGAAAGGCCACAACTTCTAAACTATCACCGAAAAGGGGGTAGCATATTGTTTTTCACATATTTTGAAGGAAAGTAAACATTGTTAACTTTTTGCCTCCAGAAAACTGTTAAAAACACTATATTCTACTTTAAACCTACTGTCTTTATCCACCTTTAGATTCTTTTCATCAGATTATATATTTTTTAATATTCTACACAATTTCAAATATTTAGCTCAGCTTTCAGTTCATTTGCAATGTCTAAATGTATTTTTTGATAAGGCTGTAACAATTTTCATTTATATGGTTAAAAATTTAACTATTTTTCGTACATTGCATTCTTTCAGACGCAGGTCGTAAAGTTAAAACTTGATCTATGGACCTACTTCAGCAGCATAGTAATATGGTTGGTCTGCAGCTTCAGCTCCTTAATGGCTGAAGCCACAGGGTCTCCAGCTGCCTGTGCTTCCTTCACAATGGTGCCGATCTCCGTCCAGTCCACCTGATTGGCCAGGGCACTGCGCACCACCTGCAGTGCTCGCTCCACTATGGGTAGGTTCATCTCAACCAGCTCACCTTTGACTCTGTCCACCTCCTACAGCACATAGATGGAGAAGAACTTAGTTGTTGGTGTTTATAAATCTAAATGAACAAAGATGAACAGCTTGGTGACACTGACCTGTGCCTGATGTAATGCCTCCAGTCTCTGCTCATGGTCCTTCTTGACATTTTCCAGTTTCTTCAGAGCCTGTTTCTCCTGTTGCAGTGCCTTCATGTCGATCCTCTGACTTTCCATCTTTGAAAAGAACTCGTCCACTGCCTTAGAGAAAAGGGATCACATCTGACACAACTCACACAACACAGGGGAGACTTCAGGTACTGTTTTTAAATGTTTTTTTTAATAACACTACTGCCTAAAAATATTTGACTGAGTTTACTAAGATGCATGAGTTAAGGAACAGCTCATTACCATCCAAAGATGATTATATATTTCCTGAATACAAATGTAGCAAAATCAACAGCAAAAGATACCGAGTATGTTTACAATTAGTTGACTGTTTGATAAAATATTGACAGAAATATTTATACTAAAATAATGAACTGGTCATAGTGTAGAAAACATCTCACCTTGTCAAAACTATCAAACTCCAAATAGTGGCTTTTGGCATGTTGGGCAAAGAGGAATGGGTGGAATTCATCATATCTGAGGAAAATGCATGGAAATTAATTGTGTAAACATATAAACAATTGTAATAACATCATTCCTTAGATTGGGTGTTTCCATTACACTAAACAAGACATACGTCAGCAGTTCCTCGCTGGGTTTACCAGGAGTTACACACGGCTTCTTCTCACACTTTTGTATCACGTATCCCTGAGAAGGAAAAAAAAACATTTTAACATGATAGAGAAGAAACAACAAACAAATCAGATTATAATCCAGTGCAGCCTTACCTTTCCACTAAAGCTCTCTGTTTTATCCATGTACGTTTCTGCAATTTGCAAGGCTTCCAGAATTTTAGGAGCAACTAAAAAAGATCAAGGGCCTAGAGTTACATTAGGGTAGGAAACATACAGCAAATCTTTAAACAATATCAGTGTCTTTTTTTCTCTTACTTTGGGCTGGATCATCTTTGGCATCCACTTTTACAGACCCCGACAGTCCAACTTCTATCAAACTGTGTTCAATTAGTGTGGCACCGTACTCTGGAGAAATAATTTAAAAAGATGTTATGGTTTGGACCTTACAATACCCTGAAACATGAAAAATGTTTTTGCTTGGCTACTCACGGAGGTGTGGATTTAAGACTCTTTTCACTTGCTCCCCATTTGGTGCTTGGCTGAGAATTTCTGTGAGTCTAAATTTTGAAATATTAAATATAATATAGGAATGAAAAATGAAAGTTCCTTGTTATGTTGATACACACAATGAAATAACCACTAAGCCACCACTGCCCATACAATCTTTATCAAGGGGAATGTCACCTTTCCAGACTAATTAAAGGTTCAGGAGGTCTGGCATTCTCCACAGGGTAGCGCTCTCTCACGGCAATTTTCACATCCTCTGACTCTGCATTGCGAAAGCGCAGCAGATTTAAGATGGTGTATTCATGGTCTGCAAGGATGATGTTACCCTGGAAAAGAATAACATGGACATCCCTGTTACACACTCTGACACAAAAAAGACATCCGTAAGAAAGAAAGAAAAAAAAATTCTAACCCTGTCATAAAGTTCAATGATCAGGTGATAGGCGGCTTCATCTGAACCAAACTGGATGTCAACAATCCTGTCGATTCCCAGCTGTTTAACATGAGTCAGTCGCCGAGTCTTCAAGTGCTTTCGACACTACGAGAAAAATAACTTACCTTTAATTGTTTGTTATCATTTCTTTAAAACACAGCAACCAATAAACAAGCAGAAAGCAATAAATTTTCTATACTTTTGCATCCATCCATTTTCACCTGCTTTATTATTACCATGTTGGAAGGGCTTTCTGGGTGGTGAGCCCACAAGAAGGTGTAGACCTTTCAACAAATCCTATGGTGAAAACTTTTTTTATTTGTATTTAAGTTGATAGACACTGGTCTTACTTTCATGGCAAACCCTGAAGGCATCATGTTTTTTGGCCATTCAAAGTCTGTGGAGTGAATTCGTGTCCCAGACTCAATTAGAAGAATAGCTTTGCTGTCAGGCCTGGAAAAACAAATAGATTGCCATTGTTTTACACTAGTAAACTCTGCTATTGCAGGAAAGTATTATCATCAATCATGCATAATGTTTGAACCAAAGCCATACATGAGTTATTGGGAAACCATTGGAAAGAGTTCTTACTTTTGCAGTCGGATCAGATAGGTCTTGTTGTCAATGTCATAAACATTGTTCACCCTCATGCCAATGTAGCTGTGAAGGGGCAAAGTGTTAACTAACCATCAAATACGTCTTCAATTCTCAACCCAAACAACATACAGTGACTTCTGCTGCAGAAGCAGCATTCCCCAATCTCACAGCGCACATACACTTTCGTCAGTAGCATAACAATTAAAATTATATTTGTTAAATTCAACTTTCATATTGAATCCCTTTAAAGCGCTGATAACACATCGTTTCCCTGGTTTATTTTTTTAGCTTTTGTTCTAATGTCTGTTGACGACATGTAACTCAGTGTCAATGTTAGGCTAAAGTCCAGTTAGCAGCAGAGCTGTGAAGAAGTTAAATTAAACTGTGCCTCACTTTGCGTTGATCTCGGCGATAACGGCCCTAATGTCCACCGTGGTGAACCTGGTCTTCATGGTGACTTGAACTTAGGGTACAGACACAGTTACAACTATAGGGTCTGATGTAAACATTCACATTTCTGTTACAACATGAGCAGCATGAAAGTAGGAGCAAGTGACATGCGCGGAAATGACTTCTACGGAAGACGACGAGGAGCAAAATAGTGCTCACCCGTCGACACTCCCGTTAGAACACGTTTACGCGTGCGACGTATACAGAACAATAGAATCAAATAGAACAGTACTGTACTGAGGGGGGTTGTAAATGTTTTGGTTTAACAAATATTATTTTTAAGTTGCTTAGCCTTAGTTTGACAGCTGTTTCAAGAGTTTAGTAATGAGTAAGCGACATCTGTAGATTTCTACATTTTAACAGCTTAATTATGTTTAAATATTTTGTGTATTTTTAGAAAGGGTAATCATATTTATCTGTGTTGTGGTGTTTTTATTTGTTTCACTTTTAAGATAATATCTAGAATAGAGGAAATTGTATATTTTTTCGGAAATTTGTTTTGCTGTACGTTGCCTTACCGTTGGTCTATCTCTATATCATCAAGTTAATTTGATTTCCATAGTGTGTTTTTTTCCTCACCATGAGCTTAGCGGTTATTTTTTTATCCAAGTCTTTCCCTTAAATTTCATATACTGTTTACTGTACATTATTAGAAAGAAAACGTAAAGACAAAAGTACTACGGAAGCCGATGTGGAGCCAAAACGCGGAATGGTCCACACCTACTATATCAACACACATTGGCTGAACTGCTGTTTAACAGAGAGAGAGAGGGAGAGAGAGGTTAGCGCCTGGTAACGCAGTAATGTAGTGACAAGGAGCAGCAACAATAGCAGTGATTATACTCTCGCGGGATCTACGAGATATATCTTGTAAAAAAAGGCCGATGGTGGGTCCTCTGGACTGTAAAGTGTGCACTGATGATGCACTACTCCAACTGGCTTGTCAGCGTGAAAAATAGGGCGAGTCTTCGAAATGCGTGCAGGACGCCTCCGAGCACGGAGTGGAACAAGAGAGGAAGCAGCGTGGACATGAAGAACAACAGTCCTTCACTGCAAAACAAGGAAAAGAGCAAAGAATTGACGGTCAACACCCACCTCTGGAAAAAAGGTAGCGATGTGAAAAGACATCAAATATCTGGGCGCTGCGGTACGTTATTATCTATGGATAGATGGGGTTTCGTGCACGTCGATACGTTTCGTGGGGTTTATTTGTGTTTTTTTACGAGTTTTGGGAGAAACGTCGACCCAGAGTTTTCGGCTTCCTGCTCAGGCAGGTCACAGAGGAGGGCGAAGGCGTGCTCCGTTGCCACGGCAACGGTCAGCTCACAGGGCACGCCACCGCCACCGAGGCTAAGCTAACAAACTAACGCGCGATCAGGCAAAATTCAGACGAATACATTTTTATTGAGGGAAACCGGATTCAACGCCAGCCAGAATCACACACTGCAATGCGGTGAAAGAGTGACATGAGGCGGCCGCTGCAGGGTAAGTGAGAAGATGAAGACAAAGACGAGGAGGAAGAGATGAGGAAGAGAGGGACTGAGCAGTGACACCTGACAGCTGCTCCAGGATGCCATTTGAAACATTGGCACTATTTTGAAAATTCTTCTTGGGAAATTTCATCAGCCTTATCATGTACAATTAAATATTCATTTCTGTCATATTGTGCGGCTGACGTTTCACTGATTAATAACTTCTTTCTGTCTTTAGAGAAATTCGCCTGAAATATGTTTGGTTGTTTAGCCATTTGGTAACATTTTAAACATTTGTGTTTTGGCTATCCACAACATTAAAAACGTATTTAATTATTTCCACAGGAAAATGTAACAATAGATATAAAATATTTTGTGCGTTATTTGACAATTTCTGTGCTAATCTAATCGTTTTTTACTGCTACTATGCTTATAATTAATCGCCATGTTATTATTATGCAATAGATTTCGCGTAAAAAGAGAGAATGTATTTAATCTAATACGTAGCTGTAGGGGGATAAACGCATCGATATTATTAAGATGGGAGAACATCAGATTTTTTCCACAAGATGGCAGCACTAGAACTGAAGACATCAAGA
The DNA here is from genome assembly GCA_016785265.1 of Paraplagusia blochii. NCBI lineage: Eukaryota > Metazoa > Chordata > Actinopteri > Pleuronectiformes > Cynoglossidae > Paraplagusia > Paraplagusia blochii. Next base: position 211,264 of record JAFBJS010001793.1, read on the forward strand.
CTAATTTACAAAATGTCATTTTTCAGTGTTTGACTCTGTGACTCCTGAATGTGACAAATCTGTAAAATCTTGTAGGTAGTCTATCTTCTTATCTTTGTAATAAGGAGTGTTCCAACAAAAAAGAAATAAATACAGATTTTATAATTTCTGTTTTGTTTTTGCAGGCTACAAAACTATCAAGAAAATCGGGGAGGGCACATTTTCTGATGTGGTGAAGACTCAGAGCCTGATAGATGGAAAGTTCTTTGCATGTAAAACCATGAAGCAGACAATTAACAGGTATTTATTCACACTCTTCACTGGTGTGGTTTTCTCGTTAGGGCAATGTTCCTATCATTACTCTTGAAACCTGACTCAGCAGCTCGACACCTCTGGTGTCTCTATTGTCCTCCTACATGTCAGGGAACTTTGTCTTGTGCTACGTGAAGGGAACAAAAGGGGGTTTGTAGTTGAAACCTTAGGTGTCAGTGTCAAGGTTATTATTAGAACTGATTTAAAGTGGAATATCCAAACAAAAGCCAGGAATTATTCTGATGTTCATGGATCTTGAAACTGTCACAGCCAAAGCAGAGGTCTGAAACCATAAAGACTGACGGAGCCACCTTTATCATTATTATGACAAATAATACACAAACACAAACAGCTGAAAACACAACTATTCAAATGATGCCAGTAGAGACATTTCACAGCAGGCATGGACAAACTTAATGGCTGGCCGCAGTTGGTCTTAAATTTGGACACAAGTCCAGAGCATAAAGATGGATCATTCATTTGAATTAAAATAAACGTCATGTAAAAGTCAGGTACAAAACCTAAAATCCTACATTTCTAATTACCTTTATGACGGCATCTACAGGGGAAGCGCATTATTGCAGGGAAAAGGCAGAAGTATAATGATAATTTAAATAAATTATTTAATTTGTACAAGGTTGGTGGGGCGCATTAAAAACCAAACGTGCCACATCCAGCCCCCACGCCTTAGTTTGCCCATGCCTGTCATGAAATACCTGGGAAAATAACAAAAAAGTCCTGGTAAAGTTATGGAAATTTTTATTTTTTACATTTAAGAAACAAAATATAATTGATGTGGGTTATAAAATGTAAAATGCCACAGGCTGTGCTGAATGTTTGGTGGCTTGCACAGTCTGTGTTACTGGACATTGTTGGTAGAAAAACAGATGATGCCCCAGTATCAGTATAGTCTGGGGAGGGTAGCTGCAACAACGCATGGTTTCCAAAAGAAAGACGCAAGCAATGGCTAACAAAAGACACTGACAAAAGCCATACCTTTTGTAAATAATTTAAAATATTTCAAATATGGCAAAACACCATGCTGTAACCTCAGCCGTTAACAGCGTAGCACCTAGGGGTAATTTAATGAAACCTAAAGGAAATATCCAGCAGTAATATCTCAGTTTCTATGGCAATGAAGCAGACAACTCTTTGACAACTCTCTGGCAACTCAGCGTTTCTGCAAAGAAAATTAGGTGCTTAGAGCGGAGATACTGTGGGCCCGAAGAATAGTGAATTCACACTATTCATTTAAGTCATCAAGTCACTGTGCATTTCAGTTATTCACCCAATCTAACTTAGTGTTACATAACCAGGTTTTGATACATAATTATTCCTTTTAGTCATGAAAGATTTTAGACTAGTCATGAAAAATTACTGGTTAGAGGCTGTATGAACCCTGGTAGCAGGGCAGTGTTGATCACTTGTAATTGATTAACTGTTCAACCACAGAAGCTCAAAACCTTTATTTCGAAACAAGAAGTAACTTTGACATATCAAAATGCCTCAAAAACACTAGGTTTAAACTCTAACAACATTACAGCCCTTTACTAAGGTCAATTTACTTATAATGCAGTCTGATCCTGCAGGAAGTCAATACAGACAGGCTGAAGAGCCTCATGTCGTTTTAAAGCCACATGTAATGGAGCCCCTGCCTTGGGGTGAAGTAATGACCCGTAATAATAAGGCAGGCTCTTTCTCTAAAATCTGTTTCTTTCCTGTTTTTTGGGGTTGGTTGAAAATGTATTCTGAGAATGTTTGTCTGACTATGTGGCTCTCGTCTTCCAGTCTGGAGCAGGCCAACAACCTGCGGGAAGTGCAGGCGATGAAGAGACTGAGTCCTCACGCCAATATCATCCAGCTACACGAACTCATTTTGTGAGTGTTGCAGCATCAGATGTTCCAAATTTCACTTCATTGCCCTGAGGAGAATCCAGTCACATCGTCTTGATTCTCACTCTTATGTTCCAGTGACAAAGAAACTGGGACAGTGTCTCTGATTTGTGAGCTGATGGAGATGAATCTCTTTGAATTAATACAGGGTAAATACTGGGCCACATTATCACTCATGGCTGACTGGAACTTGTTTTGTCTGATACTGAAGTGACATCATCTCCACTTCCCGTTGTATTGTTTGTTCTTTTGTCCATTGCAGGAAGACAAACTCCACTGCCGGAGCAAACAGTAAAACATTACATGTACCAGCTGTGCAAGTCCCTGGAGCATATGCACAGGTAGATGTGAAAATGTCTCTCCTGTCTATAAACTCAACAGCATTTGTTACAGTCTTAGTAGCAGAAGGTGAGGCTGCTTGAAAGTGATTTCACAGATATTTGATCACCTTTATGATGAGGAATTATGGAGTGTCCTTCCATACTTTCCTGGAGGATACTCCTGAGATAGGAGTAAAGTTCTATCTATCTATCTATCTATCTATCTATCTATCTATCTAACTATCTATCTATCTATCTATCTATCTATCTATCTACCTATCTACCTATCTAAAGTTTAAGTTTATTTAAAAAACACATTTCATACAAGCATTAGCTCAACAGCATATCAATTAATTACAGCACTTACAGTAAAAATAGTATATATGTGTATATACAGTGTATACCCTGCATTATCTATTATTATTATAGAATTTGATTATAGATTCACAAAGAAAATCTTTGTTTAAACTTCTTTATTGTTTGATTAAAAAACTCCAAACACATTGGAAACCACCCATTACAAGATTAAAAACTACAACTTCTAACCTAAAACATGACCATACAAGAGTCTTATACACTTCCAAACTAATAGCTGTGCTGTTCTTATAAAATCAGATTTGATCTAAGGATTATTTCAGTCTTGTACAAACTCTGTCTCTCAGAGTGTCCAGGGATTTTGTTTTCCTTTATTAAGGCTGTGGTTCATGCATCAGTGGCTTGTTAAAGGTGTCAGTTCTCTTGGGCATCTTATTAAATGATATTCTAAAACTCCAGACCAGGGGTGCCCAGTAAGTAGATCAGGTTATACCAGCAGATCTCAAAGGGAGTTTATGTAGACCCTGAGCAATTACATTAAAAAGAAAAATCATAGATGTAATCATTAGGACTAAAGTAAGGATCATCAAAGTAAAAAAAACTGTGTGTAAAAGAAAAATTATGAACAATGTCTGATACGTAAATGTAAAATCATTGTTAGTAAAAAGTTAATAAGTTAATAGTTAGTTAAAATGTATTTGAAAGCTTTTGACCTCAATTTTCTCTTTCTTACTTTTTCTTCATCATTTCAAAGCTGTGGGATCTTTCACAGAGATGTGAAACCAGAAAACATCCTCATCAAAGTGAGTAACATATTTCTATAAAAGGAAGTAAAGTCAATAATCTAGAGTTAGACACATTTTTCTGACTATTTCACACGTTGCAGCAAAACGTCCTGAAGCTAGGCGACTTTGGCTCCTGTCGGAGTGTGTATTCCAAGCCTCCTCACACGGAGTACATTTCCACGCGCTGGTACAGAGCCCCTGAATGTCTCCTCACAGATGGTTATTACAGCCTGAAGATGGACATCTGGAGCGCTGGCTGTGTCTTCTTTGAGATCATGAGGTAGTTGAACAGTAACCTGCTCAACTCAAACTTCAGTGTTAAATTGACATTAAAATGTTCTGAAACTGCTTGACAAACATGTGGCCCACGGGCCAGAGCAGTGACACCAAAAGTTCTAATGTGGCCTGCAGAGAAAATTTAGAAAGTGTGATGTTAAATAGTAAACAATAACTTAAAATAAGTTGTTTGCGGGAATGTCAAAGATAAGAACCATGGGCCAGAACCGGCCCTAAATAGAGAATATAACGCAATGAGCAAATTTAAATTGACAAAGATAATTGATCATATATACAGTATATAGTTTAACTAAATGTTAAGTGAAAACTTACCTTAATTGATATTATTCATATCTTGATACTATTATTATTATTATTTTGCAGATATCTCAGAGTAAATATTGTAGATCATATTTTATTTGGGAAAATACATTTGTTCTCTACCTCAAAGATTGGAAGAACTTCCTAGAAATGTTCTTTCATGCTTTGTGTTTCAGTTTAAATCCTCTTTTTCCTGGAGCCAATGAGTTGGACCAGGTTGCCAAGATCCATGATGTGCTGGGAACACCAGATCAGGGTGTTCTCCAAAAGTTCAAGAAGTACGTTCTTGTCACCGTGGAAGATTCACATTGAATTATCCTCAAAATATATATATATATTTTACTCAGTTTGATGTACAATAAACAACAATGTCTTTTCTTTATATTTACCAGATCGAGAGCAATGCATTTCAACTTCCACCCTAGAAAAGGAACTGGTATTTCCCGCTTGATTCCCAACTGTCCAGCTCCTGCTCTGTCGCTGCTCTATCAGATGCTGGCGTATGATCCTGATGAACGCATCACTGCTGAAACAGCCATAAAGCACACGTACTTTAGGGAAATCAGGTATCGTGAAAAGAGTCCTAACTGACATTGAATTGACTCTGACAGAAACGATTCATAATCCCTATATTGTCAGCAGTGGTGGCCTAGTGGTTAAGGAAGTAGACTTGGGTCTGAAGGGCTTCAGGTTTGAATCCACCAGCTGCCAGGTTGCCACTGAGGTGCTCTGAGCACAGCACCATCTCAATTTGCAAAACTTCTTGTGGGCTCACCAACTACAGGAAGGCTCACAATATGGTGCAATGTGATTTAGGTGGTGCCAGCTGCACCTGCAACCTGGCTATGGACAAGCATATTATAAGTCCACATAAAGTGAAAATAAACATTTTTTTCCTTTCTTTTCTCTTGTAGACTCGCAGAGAAGAAAGCTGACAGAGTCACTGCAGCTCTAAGTGGAGGAGATACTGGTGGGATTCATGGATCTGTAGAGCATGTGTGGAGGCCAAGTAAACTTGGAAAACAGCTGAGGGCAAGACACGCAAGACAAACACCATTAATGAGTGTAAGTTTAACCTGTAGCTTAAGCTTTGGGGGATAAAAAACAAACAAACAAACATCCTGTATCACAGTACCAAGATTCTTACGTAACTCATGCCCTGCAGCACAACGTCAAGCACCCAGGTGAACCACTCATGAGGAGGAACATCCCTCATTATCCCACAGAGCTGCCCAAAGTCAACATGGTGATACCACGACCACAGATCCCCTACGCTGTCTCCACGATGCCGGCGTTCACGGGCAGTCACCGTGGAACTCTGCCATCCATCAACACTAAGAAGTGCCAGTCACAGTTGGCCAAGGTAGCCCCAGAAGAGAGACACAACTGAAGAGAGGTTGCTTCAACGTAGTCTCTGAATTGTTTTTCTCGCTCTCTTTCTCTCTCTCTGCAGCCTCAAGATGAGACTCACAGCACTGCTTTTAAGACCTTCTTTATGCCTCCTGTGGACAGGAAACAAGGAGGCTTCTGAAAACCAAAGACAATTTAGACTAATTGCTCCACAAAAGGACAACACAGCGAGAGAATGGTTAGTGTTTCTGCTTCAGTGGGAATCACAAATGAGAGATCTTCCTGTTTGTTTGTGTTGTTCTCCTGCTCCATGGATATTAACTGACCATAGGTGAGAACCTGAGTGTGAATAGTTGTTTGTCCTGTCCCTCGTGATGGACAAAGGACCTGCTGTGATTGGCTTCAGCTCAGTCTGCCACCCTGACAAAGGTTTAAAGGTAGAAAATGAATGTATGGACGGATGTATGTACCGTATATATGGATGGATGAGTGTCCTTAAAACCCTCTCACTGTGTCTCACTCTGACACACAGAATGTTGAGACGATCATGTGTGAAACACATCTGAGGATGACCTCTGTAAAGCAACACAAAGAACAACCAGCCACATTCAAACCAACAGGTCAGCAAAATTTAGATATAAAGTTTTTCTAGTTACAGTTCAGCATGAACAAATTTTAAATATTTACTGAGATCTGATTATTCTGCCATTTGGAAAAAGAAACTTTAGAATCTCAGCTGGGAGACATTAAAACAATAACATAATTACATTTACCAAAATAAAGGTTAAATCAAATATTAAACAGCTCATCTAACTGTCGCTGTTTAGAACATGGTATTGATCCAGACAACATAGATGTGCAGAAACTAAAACTGTTAAGTTTCATCACAAGTGGATGAAGACTCTGAATTAGTAGCAAAGGAACTCCAATGTTATAATTCAAACACTATAGTCAACTGACATAAACCACCTTTAACAACTGAATCAATTCTCAATTCACATCTCATTCTTCAAATTATGAGACTTTCAACCCAGGGGCAGAGATCAGATTGGACAGAAGTGATGACATACTTGTTTTCCAACTTCTCAGGAGTGATGTGATCCTAATAATGTCAGTTTGATTCTATTGGATTAGAAGATTAGAAAGGGGCGTCACTTAAGTTGCGTTGCCTGGGACGTTGTTGTCAGTTACCGGTTGTTTTCGTCCTAGAGTCTCATTATGAATCTGTCCCTCAAATAACAATTTGGTTATGACTGCTTCTGGTCCAGTGTCGCGTGTTTACAACTACAGAGAAAACTGACAGAGCAATAAAACCGTAGACAGGAAAAAGATGAGGTGGATCAGAAGATTAACCCAAAGTGGCTGTTAGATGATGCCACCGGCTTTGGAATGCCAGTTGGCTTTTACAACTTTTATTGAAAATGATTGGATAATGTTTCTGTGTAAGATTAGTGTAAATGTTAAAGAAAATACTTCAAATTTTAACTTTCACACACAGCAGGCATTGATGATGTTCAAGTTTTTAAGCAATAAAACACAACTAACTTCTAGAGCAGGGTTGAAAAACATTTCACAGAAACACTGCTGTCGTTGTATTTTTAGTAGCAGGACAGAAGTCTTCCTGTACAAGGGTAAACATGTTCACATTAAGTGCTTCACAAATATCCCTCACCACAAAATCACCACTGATAGTTTGGAGGAAATCTCTTGATTTTTGATGTAAATAAAATGTTTTAAAAAAACGAAAATTGGAAAGGAAACAATTAAGTTATAACTAACAATGATACCCTTTGTGAAACTAAATGTCTACATTTTATTTACTACTTTTTTTGTATTGCTATAGTAAAATGTAGCTTTGTGAATGTTCCACTTCCGCCTCTTTTAAAACATTGATACATGGCTTAAAAGTCATTCTGAGCTATGAGCTCATCAAAATAACAGACTGTGATCCAATCTGCACTTTATTATTTTAACAAATATGATGCATTAAAAAAATTACAAAAAGTAAACACAAAAAAGATTAATTTTACCAACTGTCAACAACTCGTGATTTGAAACCTTTTCAGTTTGTGCAAAAATATATGACACACATGTCAAAAACAAGTGTTGGAAAGTTTTAATGATTAATAAAGTAAGAGAAGGAAAAGAACGTTTTGCTTCAGCAGCTTTTTACTCGTTGTGTCGGTTAGTGAACATTTATTGGCATCAATTAGAAAAAAAAAAACAACAATTAGAAAATAAATACTAAAGTTGTGTCAAACCACAAGTTTGTTTGTTCCACATCTGAAGTCCTTGACAGCAACTGAAGAAATCATGGTCCAAGTCTTCTCACAGTGTTTTTGTTACAGAGGCAGAGTGAGTCAGAGCCAAGTTGAAAAGTCTTGATAAATGTTACTGATGAGACTTCCTGAGCTTCAATGACTTCCAAACCTGACATCTCACTCTGCCATGAACTGCAAATAAGAAAAAGGACCAAACCACTAGGTTGCAAAAGTCAAGCTGAAGAAGTAATCTAGAATTTTCTGCTGGTTTTGGAAGTATCCTTTATGAATGGAAGTTGAGTGGCTATATTTGCTACCTCTGCTAAACTCTTATGCTTATCTAAGTACTTTTGTTTATCTGTTCTTACATCGCTCAAAATATTAATACAAGTGCAGTGCAATGTAGCCTGTATCCTTACAATACACTTTCCGTGTCCCCTTACTTTAGGACACAATAACTAGTAACTGCAATCAAAAGAAAAGTTAAAAATTTTAAAAAAGTGTCAACTATCTCCTCTTTGAGCACCTGTCAGTTCTGTCCAACTCCAACAATTTTTTTGGTGCAGATTTTTGGCAAGAGAACCTTTCAGTTAAGGTTTTATTGAATAATCTGTGTACTTATACTTCCCTTCTTATTACCAAGTCAATTATAGTGTTTTCTTATACAGTACCAGGCCATGTTAGACTTGAAGAACAGTACTGTTGGTTGAAATAGTACCAACGATTATTGGTTTGGACAGGTTCAAATCCCTCAAACCATTTATTGTTTACTTTAAAATTTAAATTAATGTTGTGGTGTTGAAAAATGAGTCTTAGATAAATTATCTCTTGATATAAAATGCAAATTAAGAAAAAAAAAGTTTTATTTAGACTTAAAAAAGCAATTCCTTCTGAAACCAGCAAGTTCTTCCTGGTAACTTCCAGATCTTCACACTGCAACTGTAGCGTGGGTTGGTCCATTTCATCTATACAGTCTTTGCTTTACACAACAATAGGTTATAGGCAAATTGTGTCCATGTCAGGAGCATGAAAACTTTGTTTGGTAAATACAGTAAATGTAGGTGGAGAAAAAAAGAACAGTAAACAGTGTATTCAAGATTATTTTAATATTATTAATATGTATATTTTAGGCTTTAGAAATATAACTATCAATGACAAAACTTCCATGGAGTAATGGTAGTTTGCTTAGGCCCCCATCAGATCAATTAATTACAATATACACATTATGATACAGAGCAGATTTGAATCTGAAATATTAAAATAAATGCTCAAAAGATAAAGGTTTTAATTTTTTGAATAATTTTTCTTCACCTACTATATTAGCCATCTGTGAGTTCTGAGCACACCCAAAAAATGTAAAGCCATTTTCTTCCTAATAGACTAATTTAAGTGCAAACAATTTTTTTAACTTTAAAAAGACTATGATTGCAGCATCAAGCTTTAAAGATTCAGATTTCAAGACTGAGGGTGTTAAAGCCAAGTGCGACAAGGCGGTCCTCAACCCTACTTTTTGTTCCATTAGAGTAGTTATAAAAACAAACAAAAACCCCAAAACAAATAACAAAATCAGTGCAAAGTCAATAACGGGGAGATTCTACTAAAAGAAAGACAGAGCGAAGTGGGATGGTGGATGTATGCAGAGTTTCAGATGCTCGCTCAGTTGCTCTTAAAAGGATAGTTCACCCCTCCAAAAAATACGGGGAATAAAAATTAATACAATTTTTAGTCAGTTTACCTGAGCCACATATGGGCTACATAGGCGTAAGTTGTTATGAATAGAACTTTCCCTTTAATGGCAAGCCACAATTCTCTGGTTTGCATCTAACAAAGCCAAGCCTTAATTCCAGATTGGACAACAGTCTGAATGACAGAATAAAAAAAAAAGAGCAAGAATTAAAAATGTGTTAAAACTTCAGAGAACAATAGTTCAGAGCACAATAGTCCACAAACGCACCATCTTCTCTAACTTCATTCTTCTACTTTCATCAAAGTGAGCCACAAACAAAAACGGAAAAAAAGAAGGGAGACAGGAGGGAGGAAGGAGGTATAAAAGAAAAGAAAGGAAAACAAAAAAACTTGCAATGCTTGCAGGGTGAAGAGCAGCATCAGACTCTGGGTTGCAGGGTTCTTTAGCAGCAGAAATATTGTGGCTATACTACTGTTCCACTGGGAGAGCTGGCTTGGTTTTGGGATGACAATAAACCCTGGAAAAAGGGAAAACAAGGAGATTTGCATTGGGAAAGTTCACATACTGCAACAGAAAAGATAAATAAATAAATCAAGCGACAAATAGCTCATTAGAAACTAGCCTGCAGCTGCCTGTGTCCACTTCGCTTGAGTCCCGCTCCCTTGCACTTGATTAAAAGGCTGTGCGCAGCAGTCAGAGTGGATGCTGAGTGTACAGTGCGAAACTAATGTGGGTTTGGAGAGGTTTGCTGGATCAAGGCACTTCACCCGTACTTGGACCTGACCTTTTCTTTTACCATAGACCTTGTGCATTGTATTCTGCCTTTGCAGGCAAGTCGCTTTATAGCAAACACACACACACACACACATATATATACACATAAATATATACATATCTGTGTGTGTGTGTGCACATCTCTTTCATGTCCCACCAATAATCAAATGAACTCTTCAGCATCATCAACCTCTATATTTTATCATTTCCATTGGTGAAACAGACGCCTTATAAAGTTAAAGGAAAGGAAATCAAACTCCTTGTCATTTTGGCTGTGATTGTGACTCACACCACTGCACACAACAAAATATGACCTCTGCATTTAACCCATCACTAAAGTGAACAGCAGGCAGCTTTGAGTACCCGGGGGGCTGAGAGTCGGGACAGTGTCATGCTCATTGGACCTTAGTGGTAACTTGGCGGTAGAAGGATTCAAACCAGGGACCTTGCGGACCTAAGTCTGCTTCCTTAACTACTAGGCCACCAACTTAAACACCCACTTTGATACTACAGCTGGTACATTCCTATTTAAGTGAGGTTGTGTAGCTCTAAATAATGGTTTATTCAATCAGTAATTGTGTTACAATACAGATTTCACTTCCAATCCGCGACCAAATATTAAAGTGTGTTTAACTTTAAAATTCATTGTAAGACCACCAGAAGAAGTAACTATACCATGAACCAGCAGAGGGAACTCTAAACAGACTATTAGTAGACAGCAGTCGGTTGCTGATTTGCTCATAAAGTAAAAGAAAAATCCCAAAGCGAAATCGTTAGGTTTAGAAAAATATTACCACATTTCTCATCGAATGATGAGCATTTTCCATTTTTTTGTTTGGCACAGTGTTTTATCAGATGATTTTGGTGTGTTTTTGACCTGGAATTGGCGAGCAAGCTAAAAACTGCCCCTATAGAAAAATATGGCACCCAAGTGTCTGAAAAGCTCTACTGTTAATTTTAAGCTTTCACAGATTCAACTATGTTGCAGATTTGATTTATTAAACAAGGAGTAGCACCTGCTTCCTTCACCCACTGCCTTGGCCTTGACACTTGGAAGCTATTTTTATGTTGCTTCAACAATGCCCAAAAGGTGGATAAATATGACACTGAAAAAGAGTGTCATTTTTTTTTACAGAAAATTAAATAGATCGCAGGCCTACCAAAGAACTGCAAACCGACATTTACTTTGTGTCTGTGCCATAGAAGTCTGATATTCATTAACTTTGCCAAAAATGAAATATCTCCCCTCGCCTGCCAAGAAATCTAACATGTTGTTTTGGGGCACACTAAATTGAATAAAGCACTATCTTATTATTTTATGATAGTCTGCCCACTGCACTGATCCTTTCTTCAGGTCTGACTGATATATAAAAACAATGGACTAACCTTTTTCACAGTGCTGGGTATGTTGGCTAAGATATTATTATGTGCCTCGTTCTTGCGAAAGCCCACAAATAAACAAACAAAAGCACACAGTGTACAGGGGGAATAGAGGCTTTTTCTGCTGAAAGCATGTGAGAGACTGCAGAGATTCCGTAGGCAAACTGATCATTTGCATTAAAGCAGAAATGTGAGAGTGTATGCAGATGAATTCTCTGCTATGTGGAATGATAATGATGAAACCCATGGAAAATACTTCATGTGATTTGACATGCTTCCACTCACATGCCTGGTACAGGACATTATTGGTATTTGAATTGTACATAAATAACCAGACTGTATTTTTCGTAAGGACATTGTTTATATTTGAATGTTAGCTGTAACAGGCCCTTTAACTGTAAAGCAGTAAACATCTAAGTCTCATATTTTATTTGCCCAACTATAAAAGCTAAAAATACACAGAATCTCTACAGTTTAATTTAAGCTTCCGGAACATGACTTAATTTTAGTTTAGTTTTGTAAGTTACAGCCCATCAAATGATTTCAGGATGCCTCATGAGTGACAACCTCTGTTGTCATTTCTAAATCCACCACATTTTCCTACATTAAAAAGAACTTACCACTTTGCCTGGCCTCGCCCATGTGCAAATAAATCCCTCCTGACAAGCAGTCACTAAACAGTCCTCTAAAAATATGAGTACAGTCAGTCTCTCGTGTGCTATCTTTTTACAGATGAGGGGCTCCAGGAGGGGCACGTCCTCCATACGTGGGCACAGTAAAGTGCCCAGAGTCTTTGCGGGGTCTGTTTTGGTTTTTGTCAGCAGGTTAAGCTTGTCGCTGCTCTTGCTGCTGATGTGACCCATGCTGTGGTTGCGTTTGTGGTCCTTTTCATGGTGGCGCTCCTTCCTGTCGTGGAGTGACAGCGTGGCAAACTTACTCACACCTGTAGCGATGGCACTGTCCATAATCCCGCTGCCGATCCCTCCGCCGCTGCCGGCCTTGTTTGTATTGTTTGCCGTTGTCGTGTTCCCCGCAGAATGCGGTAGGCTATTGGAGCGTGGTAATGTTGCAGAGAGGGAATTGACGCCAGGTGTGTTGGCACCACTGTTGTTTCCATTAGTAGTGTTGCTAGAGGTGTTCGTGATTATTGTGGCACCCGCGGGGGGGCTGCTTGCATTCATCACGTTCGTATGCGTCCGTGTCCTTGAAAGAGGAAGATGTGGAAAGAGAATATCCTCGGTGAGGTCCCATAGGCACAGCTGAGTGTCCTGACCCACTGAGCCAAACCGATAGGTCACACTCACAGGCCGACTGTCCGTGGAGTTGCGCTTGGAAAGACGCGACTGCGTACTATTGGCCCGATCTCGTCCAAAGTGGATCATCTGATCCTGGAAGTCCTCATCGCTGCCGCTAAACTCCATGGGGTCACTTTCCTCGACGCTGGTGGTGTAGTGGTCAAACGCCACCACACTCACCCACGACTTGTGACCGTGACCTCGGGCAATAACTCTACAGTCCAAGAATGACCACACAGTTACGAGATCATCCTCACCCCCGGCAACAATGTACTTTCCATCCGGGCTCCAGCACACACACAACAAGCCACCAAAGTAGCTCTTCATGGTGCCATGGAGTTCCACGGCATCGAAGTTGAAGACCCTGAGGAAGCCGTCCTGGCTTACACAGGCAAGAAACTTCCCATCTGGAGAAAAGGCAAACTCATTCAGAGCCCCCTCCCCGACTGTCCATTTCAGGAGAGGGTTCCGCGTGGATTTGCTCTTGCACGTGTGCACAGAGTAGTTCTCCCCCTGCTTGAGGAGCTGGTAGTGTGGCGCCGTGGTGCCACAGGTGTGCTCCACGTTGTACAGGTACATGTTCCCGCTAGCGTGAGAGACCAGGAACAGGCTCTCAGAGCCTGGCACCCATTTCACACATGTTACCCTGGATTTGTCTATTAGTCTCTGTTGGAGAGGAAAGTTTGGGATGGAGACACAGGAAAGAAGGGAGTGAGAAGAAAATGTCAATACAATGGCTCTAGGGTGTCATTAATTAAAGAAAACACATTAGTAACCAAAGCAATCCCTGAAGTCTTCTACAAGGTGACACTATTACACCAAAGTGAGTATAAAAATTTACTACTACTAACACCAGTTCCAACTGTTTCATTCACAAATCAATCTTTCTTACATGTTTGATAACAGGGAGTTATAATCCTCGGTTCAAATACACTACACTCTGGAAACACCCACCTCCTCATTGAAGAGCTTGCTAGTCTCCTTCTTAATTGGATCGATGAGCTGTACTTGTCCTGCAGAGAAACCCACCAGGAGCGCCACACTTTCCGCTGTCGCTGTGAGGTGATTGAAGTCATGACAGGTGGGCTGTGTTCCCTTGTAGATGCGCTTGTCTATGGGCTTGCTCAGATCTGCAGCCTGCCACAAACACAAGAGGTAAGTGCAGAACTCATTAGATACTAAGTCGGCAACCATTAATACAAAAGATGTTGTCCAAATGTTGTTGTTTTTTATAAAACTATACTGCCTATTCTTTTCCCTTCGGGTTGTCACTTTTTTTTCCCCCAGGGGTTGCCACAGCGAGTCAACAATTTCCATCTCACCCTGTACTGTGTATCCTCAACTTTAACTCCAACTACGTCTATGTCCTCCCTCACTGCATCCATCAATCTCCTCTTTGTCTTCTACCTGGTAGCTCCATCTCTAGGATCATTCTTCTACATATGTATCCACTGTCCCTCCTCTGAACATGTCCAAACCATCTCAATCTGGCTTCTCCAGCTTTTTCTCCAAACCTTCCTGTCTGTGTTGTCCCTCTAATCACCTCATTCCTAATCCTGTCCATCCTAAAAGTATACTGCACCTTTACAAATGGCAAGATGCTAGATAGAATTAGAAATATATTGTTTTCACCTGAAGTTTTAACACCTTCTATGACCTAACAGCAAAATAACATCAAAAGTTACACAGGCTGATGATTAATGTTTCACATTACTTGGAAAAGGGAAGGAAAAACTTGAATGGTGTGTTAGATGATGAGTCAGTGTTTCCAGTTTATGCAAAGTGGAAATGTTGGTGTGTTGTCGCTAAAAAAAAAAAAAAAAAAAACTAACAAAAATCCAGACAAACCCATTGTCTGTTGCCTGAAAGGACTAAATTATATATTGCCAGTTCTACACAAGAAAATTACATTTTTGAATACACTCATTCAGTACAAACTGAGAATACTTAAATTACTTTCTCAAATACTAGCCCAAACATGAATTGTAAAGATAACATCTGTAACAATTTTCTTTAGGGCTAAGCTCATATTCTATGGCTGACGGGAATAAGCCTCAGGTTTACACAAGTGAATTCATTGCTGTTTGACACGAGGATGATTGCACACATGACAAGCACATGAATGTGTGTCAGCTGCTTCCAATCAACCTGTAATATCCACCCAACCATTACTGCAAGCAGTGTTGGTGTCTGACGTGAAAAAAAAAGGTTTTTGTGATTGGGATGTGGCAGTGACCCTATGGTGACACTGCTAAGGTACCGGACACGTGGGGCTGGTGAAGAGTAGCATGATGTAATTCATGGTAACCACTTTCTTCCTGGTCTTTCCAATTCTCTGTCAAAGGGGATTACAAAATAACCAATTTATGGTAGATCAGGACACAAATGTTGAAGGAACAGAAGTGTAATTCTGGCAAAATGGTCTGAATGCAGTTATGGATTTAGCTGTTACAATATCCAAGTCTTCAGTCTCCTATGCAAAAAAAAAACCCAGCATTGGATTATCTGCAGTCGGACACAGTAGGGGAAAATGCGAATGACAGAGACCATTGTTCTTTGTGTACCCATCATCATTCGCGCTCCACTTGCTGCCTCTACAGACCTAGTATAGCGAAAAATGGTGCACACCAGTGGTATGCACAATAGCATGTATGTAGGACATGGAGGACAAACGGGTAACTGCTGTTCTAGCAGCATTTACTTCTGACGTTCACGTTTACTTTTGTTAAACAATGTGAACAGTTAGGAGAATAAATGTGACAGAAAAACAAAGTACAAATAGTGGCCCAGAGCCAGGAATACAAAGTAGCTGTTACAGCAATAACAACATGTCACAGAGAAAAGAATAGCCTTTTAATAATAATTCCTGGGGTAAAACCACTTTCAGTTGGCACAAAATGACCCTATGAAATATCAGTAATACAGTATGAACAAGAAAGGAATTATGTTATTTAAACATTAGTGGAATAAGTGAAGGATTCATGACCTGGAGGCACATATGCTGTGAATCCAGTGTTGGTTAGGAAAACAACGCAGTATCTATGTCAGGGGTGCCCAATAGGTATATCAGGATCTACCAGTAGATCTCCATAGTGCTGGTAGATCTTGAGCAATAAGATAAAAAAATAATAGTAATAAAAACTAGAGATGTAATTCTATTTCATCACTGGGCTAAAGTGAGAATAAAAAAAGAACGTATGTTATATGTTAATGTAGGGAGTAAGATAACCAATTTATATAGGTAAATATGTTTTCAAGAGTTTCAATCTAGATCACAGCTTGGTCATTTGAAAAGTAGCTCACAAGACAAAAAGTGTAATCTATGTCATTTAGATTCCCGATTCTGATAGAAAAATCATTCCTCTGTTCTACCATGTAAGTTGATTAGTTAATGTCACTGATAAGTGAGGTCTCCTCTACATACAAAAAGTATTTATCTACATTATTTCTTAATTCTACACTATTTCTTAATTATTATTTCCAAAACTAGTAATTAAAATCAACATTTTTAGGTTATTATTTCTAGTATACACAATGTTATCTTATTTTAATAAACTGACAAGCCTATGTCGTTCCATCCAAGCCCAATGGAAGTGTTTCTCCGGTGTCGCCCTGTGCTCTGCCCATTTCCTTTCTACCAGTCTGTGGTCCAAACATATCCGAGGGCAAACAACTGGCTGTAATTATAGGAGATTACGATAATTGTAAACCTGACTGACCAGCTGACCCGGCACAAAACATACAATAAGATGGTGTTGCGTTGACACCTGTCAGTCAAAGGGCGTCGACAGGTGGGTGGTGGGAGGCAACGTTTAACTGTCAAAAACTAGCACTTACACTTTCCTTCCTGTCAGGTTTTTTTTACACACATTAAAGCGACCGCGGAGCTGAAATGACCGCTTATATCGTTCGACGTAACGACCACACACTAAATGGAAAATATTATGACAGACGACGTGGGGAATTTCGCCTCTGGCCCTCCGTGTAGTTGCTCTCGTGCTAACATTAGCCAGTATCGATGGTTAGCTGTGTGCTAACAGCTAGCTGTCAGCTAATTTGAAAGTCAAGCACCTGCTGGAGTTAGTCGTTTAATAACAATGGAAACTCCAAACTCCCACAGCATCTCTGTTGTCGGCGATTTCCGTAAACGCACCATGAAACCAGTTAGGACTGACATCAGCCGCGTTAGCACGCTTACCTTTCTAACGCCTTTGTAGATGTAGAAGTAGAGCTCACGGCCCACATTGAAGCAGATCCTGTCGCCGTTGCCAGACTGATCGTTGACGTTCACGAAGGAGACCTTGACCGGGTTAGAGCCCTGTGAATTGAAAGGCACCCTGTTCGGACGGCTGTATTCGGAGTGAGTGAGGAGTTTGTAGACGCCTTCCCGAGTGGTGAACTGAGTTTTAATTTCGTTCATCTCCTTCCCTCCTCCCTCCGCCGCCATCTTTGAAATTAACATTCATCCCTTTCCCCCCGGCCGGATCTTACGCACAGAGAGGAGCGAAGCACGGAGCGGCCATTCCTGCTCTCTCGTTCCCCCCAATGGTTCCCCGTGGAACTTGTGCACCGCTATTCCGAAATTGAAATCTTACTCAATTTACTGGAGGTTTATCAGAGAGTTATCAGCAAAACAAAGTTAAAGAGAACGTTCTACTGTCATGTAAGAATTATCATCACGTCAAAGTCATAATACCTAATTTACAAGTCTGTTCAAAGGAAAAAAAAATAGAATATTGTTTTTCATGCACCATTTCCAATATTAGCTTTAATTATTAGGCTGCTAAATTAAAGCTAAAATTGAAAATAAATAATGAAGGTTTTAATTCAGAACTATAAAATAACAAAATTTGCAACCAATTAAATAATTAGGGTTAGAATAAAATCTTTACAAAAATATATTCAATAAAATGTTATGTTACGTAATTATTTATGGTTATTTTATATATAGTTATTTTAAACCAAATATAAATATACTGTATGTTAATCTAAACATGTAAACTACACGTAAAGCGATTATAAAAATTTGCTAAAAAATAAAGATTAAAATATTGAGAATTATTTAGATATGTTTGACAGTAAATCATGCATTACAAAACATTATTAAATGCATACTATTATGAAAACATGTAAAAAAAAATTCAACAGTCGCTTAAACTTACGCAGTTGTCCGTGGAAATGTTTTGAAAGGGCTAAGCAGCACCGGATGTTTTACTTTGTAAACAAGTGTGAACGTGCACGGTTAGAATAGTTGGTGGCTATTGAGTTCCTGTTCTCACCTGTTGTGGCTGAATCAATTAGTAGTGCGAATCTTTTCTTTTAGTCGCTTAATATACACACCAATAAAATAAAATATACACAAATGCAATGTCCTGTAGGAGGAGAAGACAACACTCACTTGGAGGTAAGTATTAACGTTTAACTATACGCGTCAAACGTCTAAATAACTATGTCCATGCCATAAAAAAATTAGTTAATAATACTTAATAAATATATTTTGTTCAAACTACGACTTTTAACATTGTAAAATACTATAAATTGTATCCTAAGTTTTAAAAGTTTTCCTCCATTCAGGTCGCTGTGAAAGACGTACACCAAATAATGTGGACAGACTTGCTTTCAAATACATGGTAAGAATTGCTAATAAACAATGTAAACTTAAAAAATAATAATAATAAATAGTATTGCAAACAAATATATTTACAAAAACCTACATTATTGTTGTAATTCTGCTTTTTCCTTTATTTTGATAATTAGATTAGATTAAGTTATGGTTTGGACATGGTCACAGGAGGGACAGTGGTTATATTGGTAGAAGAATGATCCTAGAGATGGAGCTACCAGGTAGGAGACAAAGAGGAGATTGATGGATGCAGTGAAGGAGGACATGGAGGTAGTTGGAGTTAGAATAGAAGATACAGAGGACAAGAAGAGATGGTTAATTGTGGTCCAGATTGTGTCAAATATTAGTATCTATTGTGGTTCGGGAGTCATAATATTTGCCTGTGGTTGGTATAATGTGTCCCAAATGTCCATGCTGAAGATAACTGTGATGAGCCAAACATTATCAGACATATTTTGATATAACTTGGACACATGGGCAATTGGAGTTGAACCTCATTGTGACTGAAGGTGAACATCAAGGTCGAAAATGTCCACTTAATCACAATACAACATATGGTGGCAAAGTGGAATAAAATACCTAGAAAAGTTAGTTAAACAGTTATCTTAAAGCTTAATGTGATGGAAGTTAAAATTGAAGCAAAATGAGAAAAATTAGAAATGATCTATGGATGATTGGAATTATGAAGGATGCATCAGAGTTAGTGCTGTGAGTATTAATACAGCTTATATTTATAGTATATGAATATACAGCATATAGAGGACATGGAGGTGGTTGGAGTTAGAGTTGGGGATACAGAGGACAGGGTGAGATGGAAATTGTTGACTCGCTCTGGCAAACCCTGAAAAAGGGATAAGCTGAAAGGAGAAAAATAAGATATTTCTATTATATACCAGTGCTTCTCAAAGTGTGGGGCGGGCCCCCTGGGGGGGCGCCGTGCGATGCTGAGGGGGGCGTGTGTGACCCTGGGGAACATGCTTTTTTCCCGCCGTACTACAATAAAGTGTAATTGCACATCCTTGTAAGTTGAACTATATCTCTTTCTTTTGTTTTCTTCATGTTAACAAGGATACTATGTTATACAAAGGTGACAAATAGACAATGCTGTTATTTATAGTTGTGGTGGAGAGTGAGTGGTGAGGGGGGCGCAAATTGTTTTCTTCTTGCTGGGGGGGGGGGCATAACAGAAAATAATTAAGAAGCACTGGTATATACTGTAAGTCATTCATTCACCTTCATCCACGTATCTATTA
Organism: Paraplagusia blochii; assembly: GCA_016785265.1. NCBI lineage: Eukaryota > Metazoa > Chordata > Actinopteri > Pleuronectiformes > Cynoglossidae > Paraplagusia > Paraplagusia blochii. The sequence goes on from JAFBJS010001793.1 coordinate 231,088, forward strand.
TCGGGTCTCAGGGGCTGCAATCTCCATGACTGCCACCCAAATCACACTACACCCTACTGTCTGTACTGAACCTACTGAAGGTTATGTGGGATGGGACAGTGCTATGTTCAGAGCACCTCAGTGGCGACCTGGCAGCTGGTGGAGTTGAGTCTTGCGGCCACTACTGCCACTCTATATGATATGATATCGAGTTTTTATCAAGAATGAGTCCAGATTCTTTCAGAGAACTCTTCTGTGGATAACTGTCTAATTTATCAACTCTGAGCTAATTAACCTTCTGTTTCATGTTGATATTGTTAGTATGGACTATAGTGACCTGTGCTCTGTGTCAGGAGATGTGTAAGGTGGAATCCAGCACTGACAGTGATTCAGGAACCAGTCCCAGATGGTCAGACAACAGCACCATGGTATTGTTTTTTTTGATTGATTGATTGATTTTCCTCTAATTGTTAAATTTAATATAAGATATAATGCAACTCAGCCCTCGTTGGTGAATTAAAGTCCACAATATGTTGTATTATTAATTATCTATCACAGGGCTGTGTGAGCAGTGCCCCAGAGGGTGGGACCTTACGTCGGATGGCGCCACTGAGGCCTTTAGTGAGACCAGGATGTTCTTCACTGGTAAACCGTCACTAACACTTATTCTATCTCTTTTGTACCATGTAAAGCTAAGGACAAAGCTTTTCAGATAAGAATTGTTTTTAACCTTTTTTAACATTTCTATCCATTCATTTCTTTTATGTACGTTTTTGTTTAGAACCTCTTCCCCCGTGCTCTGTGTTCACATATCTGCATCTTCATACATTTAGTGTTTGGACCCATATGACGGCAGCTCTGAGGATTCTGATGAGTCAGCCGGCAACGCTACTGTCACCAGGAGAGTGAAGGAGCATGGACGTGTTGGAGGAGGCAGGTTTTCCGGCCGCAGCAGGAGGTTTTCCCTGAACCACTCAACATCCTCTGCGCTCAGAGAGGTGGTTAAAAATACTCTGAAGGATCCTGTCACGGAGCAGCCGCTTCCTCAAGACGTCCAGATGAACTGCGGGAGTGACAGTGAGCTGTGGGTCTGTGAGCTGGACCCTGCGTCCTCTTCCAAGGATGGATGTGGAGACCTCACAGGAAGACCCACAGATCACCTGACAGCACGGGTCCAAACTGTTATGATGCAACCACAACTTGATGATTCAGGATTTCTGGCAAACATGTCTTCCACACCAGTGGGATGGAACGCCTCCTTGTTGGTGGAGAGCTCCTTTGAAAGATCACCCAGTCCCAGTGACCTGTTGTCTGTGTCCAAGAGGAAGTTGGGTATTCCTGGAGCTGAAGAGGTAGAAGTAAGAAGGAAGAAGCAGTGCGTGCTCAACATGGAGAATGAAGAGGCTGGAGACTCGACATCTGAGTCATTTCACATGATGGTGAACTTGTAAAAAAAAAACAAGGGATAGATCTGGGTTAAAATGTGTGGCTGTATGGTTTTTGACAGCTACCGAGTGCTGGATCAACATCGCACTAACAGCTGGGAAAAAAACTATTTGCATAAAGAAACAGAAGTAATTGATTTTGTCTCAGCCACCAGTTTTTGTTTTCTTTGTTTAGGTATTTTCTTCTAACTTCATTTACTGGAACATGTCAAGCAAGCTGCATTAGTTCCCTCCTTAACTGAAGCTACTGATTTTGTTTGTGGACATTGTTACAGTTAAGGTTAAAGATTTTTTTTTTTTTTGGCTAGGAAAATCATTTTCATACAGTCACCATAACAAAACCAGACCTGTACCTTTAAATGTGTAAGGACAGTTAAAATACTGTAAATAGTTAAAACGCACTTTTTTTCTACCTCAGTTTATTCTGAAATAACACAATGGTGTTAATTGTTCTGCATTGTTGGCAGTTATTTGGCCCCAATTCAGGTCACACATAATGGTTGAATAAAAAAAGAAATCATCTATTGGAGAAAAGTTAATAAAAAATCCCTATCATTCATTGAAGCATCATTTAGACTCTGAAATACAAAACATTTCTTGTTTACAGTACTTTTGTGTTTTAACCAAAATGCCACTCCATTATTAAGTTAATTTCTTCATCTGTTATTGTTGTCAAATCAACCAAGTGCTGAAACTGAAGTAAATAAGGGGTTGTTTGTGTTTTACCCCTAAAGAAATTTCAATCACACTGTTGGGAAAGACAATACAATACAGCACATATACTGACGTGCACTAAATGGAACTTGCCCAGGAGGTGAACCCTGGAGTTCCATTGATAAAGACGTTGCCTCCGGGCCAAAGTGAAAGCCTGACTAAATTTATGAGTGTCTGGATTGTTAAGAGGGTGTGGTTGTAATTAAATTAGAACTAGGTAATGTTATATATGGGTAACAGAGGTAACTAATTATATCCAACTGTATTAGGTGTTGATTCCCAGCCTTGTTGCTAATCAGCTAATGTAGAAATGTAAAGTGTAGTTGAGTAATTTTCTAGAGTTCTACACTGGTATGTACATAGACACTTTATTGGTAAAATGAACTAAATATTCATCACAAAAATCAAACAAAGGTCACCAGCATAATTGCTCTTCCAGTTGCTTTTATTTAGTCTAAAAACGTACAGGTTCTTTTCTAAAAACATTCTTTTCAACTTTTCTTTTCCCCCCACATTTTCTTCTTTCAATTTACCATCAAAACAACTTTCCTTCGACCTTTCAAATCACTTTCCTAGAAACGTTATACATGGTTACGTTGGCGCTCCACAATGATGCTACCTATATTTTTATTACTGGAATAACATGTTATATATTGTGTTAATGGTGGTTACAAATTCATAATTGTAAAATGGACACAATGATTAATGAAGTCCTGGTCCAAAGGAATGACTGATGTTTCTTTTACTCTGTGCACAAAATAGCAACACCGCGCTCATAGAAGCTGTGAGGATCTTCTTTGGTGGCGATGTCAAAGTCCACGGTGAAGATGAGATCAGACCTGGTGAAGTTCAGGTAGACTGGCAGAGTCACCTGGAATTTGACACAGAGTTTTATTATTTGTTTGGTACAAATGTATTGTTTATCCAACAAGAAAGATGTGACTTCAGTTTCATACCATGTGTCTCTTCTCAGCGTTGGCCTTGACCCAGCGCAGCTGAGTGAGGGGCAGCTCGGTGGAGATGGACGTGGACAGAGACAGCTTGTTGTTGGTGCAGGTGGCTCCCTGCAGCTTCAGACCTGGGGTGGAACAGTGAGTGGGTTTAGTATTAGTTTACAAACTAAACTTACAAGTGTTGCAGAGGTAGCTGGACAAGACCAAGCAGTCAGCAAGTGAGACCAGCCAGACCTACCTGAAACACCAGGTTGCCCTCATGGACTACCACAGGTATAGAGTCAACATTTAACCTATTTGTCTGGACTGTGTGAGACACAGTTGTTACCGTCTAAGATATTCTTCTTTTTACCTTTGATGCCAAAGCTGCATGCATCCAGTGGAGTTCCCTGGGCCGTGGTGACGTTGACTTCCAGGCAGAGCTCCTCCAGGGACCAGCTGTTGGCCTGGGCCACGTACTGACGGGTGGCAGTGATATAGGCCTCTGGTACAAACAGGCTACCCAGGCACACATGGATGTTCTGGTCAAGTGGAAAGAGAAATAAAACCAAGGTCAGTAATTTCTTTTAAAATTTGTCATTTGGTTGCTGGTTTTCTAGGATGCTTAGAAGCCAACAGACAGTTACTTCACACACATATGCTACTGAACATAAAAACCAAACCACCTTCAGTTCTTTTGCACCACCACTGGCTGCTGACTGTGAGATTTGCTGCAGTTGTTTGATTCTCTCACTGAAGTCTGCCACCCACTGGATCACAGTCATGGAGGCTGGGACAGTGTAGCGACACCAGCTGCGAGGGAGGATGCCTAAAGAAACCAACAAATACTGTTCATTAGACTCTAATGACATCACAGGTGTCAAACCTAGGCCTGGGGGCCAAATCTGGCCCTCTTTGATTATATTTGGCTCACAAGATCATATCAAATATGTACTAAAGTTGGCCCACCAGTATATAGCCCTTATATACTGGCAGGATTTGTAGTATTAGTGCAATGTCTTTGTTATAGCACATATTTAGGTCTGTGTAGGTCTGTAAAAAAAAAAACCCAAAAGGATCTGGAAAGGCTACAGTTAAGTCAAATACTACTGACGTGGGATTAATTCCTTAATTTCTCATGTGTTAATAATATGAAGCAGCTGTTCCAGTTTCAATATTCTCAAAAATCAACATCTATTCACTCTTGAAGATGGGTCAGCCAGCCAGTTGCTTGGGGCACTGGCCACTAGGGGGCGCAATAAATATTCAGTGTGGCCCAGTGTGAAATTGAGTTCCACACCCCTGCTCTACATCAATGAGATAAAAGTTTGGGGCTTTACCTTTGACCAGGTCACTGATGAGCATGCGTAGGTAGTTGGTCTGCTTCTTCTTGCCCTGACACACGTGGACGACGTCCGACAGATTCTGACGAACCTCCTGAAGCATCGTGCTACCCATTTTCACTTCACGCTCAAAGAACCTGAAGAGCGGATCCTGCAATGGTTGCAAGTTTGGATAAAGAAGACATTGCATCAAATCGCAAAGTTAACACAGTGTGCCTGGTAAGACTTAATTTTAACCATCACCTCTGACTTGAAAAGAAGGGAATCAAAATGTTTCACCAAATCCCTCAGAAATTGTATTTTCCTGCATTACCTTGATGTTTTCCACAGTGCGTTTGAGCGGGTTGACTGTCTGTGGCATGAGCTGCAGCCAGTTACAGGCCGTGGTGTGGAGGGTCCTCATCCAGGCTGGCTGTGCATCCGATGTGGATGAGGTTCTCTCCTTCTTCTCCGTTTCATAAGCCAGGTCGTCCTCATCCTCCAACATCTGCATTTTCAGCATCTTACCCATCATGTCAGTGCCTACGCAGGCCAGCAGAGGGCGCGAGTGAGCCGGGATTAAGGTAGGTCAAGGGAGGAGGAAAAGAAATCAGGAAAACAGGAATCAAGAACATAAAATTGCCTTGAGTTGATTTTTTTTTCTTTGCAAAATAAGAATGAGTTTTTTATCTAAACAAACTGTCAAGCAAAGGAAAAACACATTAAACTAAAACTATAAAAATGAATGTAACGCATGCAGACTGGTTTCAAAGGATGGGGGACAAAAGACAATGTATGGGAAACATGCAGGTGATGAAGATGGTCAGCCATCTTCAGCAGAGCAACATGATGGCTGTGAAATACAGGTGCTGAAGGGTGAGGACGCACAAACAACCAAACTCTGGCCACAGAGCTGCTGAAGTACAACAACGACGAACCACATCTGCACAGGTGAGCTCAGCTGACGACCACTTGTTCCAGTACTCACCCTGAGTGGTGAGAAGAACCTTCTCAGCATTGCTGGGCAGTCCGAGCCAAGATGGTGTTTGAGTGTCAGGAAGCATCTCCACCCAGTGCATGAACTCCTCACGGCTATGGTAAAAATAATTGATTGAAGACTCGATTGGACAGTAGGTTAAGAAGAAAGAAACCTCCTTTCTCCCCTTACTCACCGAATGCCATCAGGCATCTTAATGTCCTTGTGTCCGTCAACCTTCAGAGCCAGTTTGAACTCGCTGTCGAAGCTGCCCTTGGTGAAGATGCGGTCCAGGAAGGTGTTGAGCAGACGCTGATCAAACTCGTTGTCAATCCGACCACCATAGATGGACTGAGCCATGAGAGTCTTCAGAGCCGCCCAGGGGATCTTGTCAGGAGCGATGTTCTGACGACCCTGTCAATGAGGTTTAAAGCTGTGAGGCGAGTCAACAGTTCACTAATTCATTGGTTGGTGATGAAGTCCCAACAGAACCAAGTTGAAGTAAATCTTACCTTAGCGGTGTCGTCCAACCAGGTGTCTATGGTATCACAGGCGGAGCGGAGGTCAGACTCTCCGAACTCGTATTTCTTGGACCATCCCAGCGGTGCGTAACGCAGACGTTCTTGGATGACAGCATTGAACCAAGCCAACAGGAAGTAGAGACGAGCACGCTCATTGGGAGCCTAAGGAAACATGGAGAGTGAGGCCACTTGAAGGTGTGTTTGAGAACTGTATGCTTTTTTTTCTTTTTCCCCAGCTTACCTTGCACATGCGGGCCACAGGGATGCTACTGAAGGTTCTGAGCATGTTTGCCTTGACACCAGGAGGGGGCTCAAACACAAAGATACGACCAGCGCGGAGCAAGTTCACAGGAACCTGGGAGAAAAAAAACGAAACAACAAAACTTGATGAATATGGATTGAAGGTGAAAACGTAGGATAGAGTTTGTTGAAATGTTTGGGTGTTTTTTTAAGTGATGTTTTTAACCTTAGGGTTGATCTCCATAGTTAGGAAAAGCCTGAAGCTGGCATGAGGCTGCATAGAGTGAAGCTTCTTCTCCAGCTGCATCAGCCAGCCAGGGGCCAAATGGACGTTCTCCAACATCACCCACCTGTAGGATTGGAGAAGTATATCAACATCAGGAGTCTAAAAACTCTTTAATAAAGGTATGAAGAAATGTTTACAGTAAATGTCTTGACATAAAATATGTAGTTATATGGCCAATTTTTTAATAATCTAGCATTATTCTAAAATGCTTCATTAAAATGAAAATGTAAGAATTTTTGAGGACATAAGTCAACAAACTAAATTTAATGCTTAATTTGAAAAAAAAAAAAAGAATGAAAACGTTAAAAGTCAACAATAAATGTAACGTGACCTCAGAGCATGAGACACAAAAACAATCACACTATAACATTACTCACCTGCCAGATTTGACAGCTGTGTTGATGTCTCTGTCAGCTTTGTTGAAACCCTCAGCTGAACCTGTTAAAAGAAAAAAACAAATGGTTTAACATATAATTTGTTCTTTTCAAACAACAAAAACACTGCTTTTTATTTACCAATGGAAATAGATGTGATCTGCTTGTTCTGTTCAGCAGCCAGATCTCTGACCAGTCCACTGGCATCGTAACCCGGCACGGAGCACATCAGTACTGGTGTGCTGGGTTTCACCTGCAGACGGGAGCAGAAATTAAAACCAAAAAAAAAAAAAAAGTTTTTGAACAACAGGAAAGCCTTCTGACTGACAAATCCTTCAACTGTACCTCACTGTCCACAATATTGCCCAGATCAAGAGGCTGCTCAATGATGTTCATGAATGTCTCTCCCAACACCTTTGCAACTAAAATGTGCGACATGGCCAACAGGCGGTCAGGACGGAAAGCCTGAATCAGCAACAGCTGGTGAATTGCCTGGCCAATGGGGGCTGAGTAGAAAATGTCGACAAAGTAAATATTAATACAATAGTTTATATTTATGGTCTAAATATATGACAATCCATTTTAGGCATGTTGCACTTACTGGATGGTTTCTCTTCTGACCACAGATAAGGAACAGCCAGCTCTGGAGTGTTGCTTTCAATCCACATGAAGAATTGCTGAACATTACATGACAAACAAGAATAATGTGAGCAGAACACAGACAAAATACTGTTTGAAGCCAATGAACAGGATGTAGTTGGACTTACATCATCAGCCTCCACCTTGGCCACCAAGTCTTTGAAAGCTGACAAGCGGTTGAGACGGACCATGGCTTCACACTGGTCAGAAGTCAGACCCTTAATCTTTGGTAATGCCGTTCCTGCAAGAACAACCTCTTTCCCACGCAGGAAGTGCTGGAATTCTCCATCATAAGGCGGCTCGCTGGAGAAAGAGGTGAGTTTTGACACATTAGACTGGAGCTTCTATGAGAAAAATTTATTAAAAATGTATAAGTTTGTATGTTACCTGGTCATGCCCTTCAGACTGATCTTTGCCAGTAGCATTGCAAATGTGATGTGGTCCTGGTGCAGCATTCCTCTGGCTACCCTGTTGAACGCCACCTGTTTTTAAGACAGCAGAAAACATGTCAAGTCAAAATGATAGAAATGTAGCTAGAAATATCATTTATTTCTAATGTATTTGCCTAGTACCTGGAAGAGGTCCTTGGTGATGACAGCCAGTCTCTGAGAATGATCACTGATGCCTTTAAGGTTGGCGTTTTCATACAGCACTGTGTGGTAGGTGTCCAGGAAAAAGTGGAGAGAGTACTGATACAGGAAGTGCATCTGAAAGAAAGCAAGAACATCTGCATGTCAGTCTCAACCGGGACACAGATGACAGGAGAACACTGAGGGACAATGACAGCAGATTGGGTCCACACCTGGTTGAGAGACTCCATGGTGAAATAGATGCTGCTACAAGCAGAAGACAGGGACAGATACTGCTGTGACACAGCCTCAACCTCCGCCATGATGATATCGGTCTCCTCCACCTTCCTGGTCACCTCTGCTGCCTCCTTCTTCAGGTTCTCCAGGGTGGTTATGATGGTGTCGTCATCCAGGATTCGGCCCTTTACCTCATTGAGGGCCTGTAGCAGAGACTTCTCCAGCTGACGAAGGCGTAGCTGGAATTCACCTTGAAATGCAAAATTCTAATTTAAGGACAGTTCTTGCCAACAAAGTCCACCATAAAACCACTCCCAAACTTTGGCATCCTCATCTCACCTTGCAGTTTAAGGAGATCAGAGCGTTTCTCATCAACGTCCGGTCTCTCAGCCTTTAGGACCTCGTTGAGACACTGGCTCTGCAAACTGCTGCGAGTCACAGTGAAGTTGACGAACGTCACACGAGAACACAGGTCTGGAGGGAACTCCACCTGCAGAGATAAGACACATCACTTCAGCGTGTGAAGCTGATAAACTTACTGCCATGTCTCTAATTCGCTGTGACTTTGATGGACGACAACTGAAGAACAAACACTATGTCAACTTCTCAACAACTTACAGTTGGATCTCGAGTGGAGAGGAAGATGACAAACGAAGGTGACAAATCAATGTCCTGGTCTCCGAGTGTGATGAGGACACGACCTCCAGTTCTGCGGACCTCCCTGTTCAGCACTGGGTTGAGGATGGGGTCGTAACTTTCTACATCCTACAGAGGGAAAAGGGACAAGAGTTCGATTCAAAATATTCCACTGTCTGAAAGGCTAAGGTTTGTTATACCTGCTGACCAAATCACAGCTTATAAGCAAATAACATTTTATTGGAAATATGACTTAAAGTAACAGTATTTACCTGGACCAGCAGGGGGTTTCCAAAACGCAGGGCACTTTCCAAGTTCTTCCTGAAGGCATCATCCAAGAAACTAGTTCTGGTGATCTTGCGGTCCTTGTACTCATTCATGATGAACTCAGTAGCCTGACCTGATGGGTCGATGATGAGTGGGTACCTGAACAGGACAAGGATGTATATTATCAGATAAGAAACTGCTTTCTTTGTGGCGATTTAAAAAAAATAGATAAATAAAAATCCAGAAATCAAAGACACCAACCTGTTGAACCTCTTGAGCATGATGGCGTTCTCCGTGCACAGGTCATCTGCTGGTAGAGAGTTGGCCTGCCAGCGCAGCCTCTCATCAGCATTGGACAGATACTCAGTCCTGGCAATGTCTGTACGGAACTATGGGAGAAAATGGAATTGACCAAAGTTTTAAAATCTCTGAAGACATAGTGTAAGGAGCCCTGGCTTTATGTTTGTCAACTTTACGTACTTGAATATTGGCCTGTTGCAGGTGGTGAGACCAAGTGGTGAACAGGTTCTGTCTCATCTGTTGGTCAAAGTAGCCAGCATAGGAAATAAATGCGGAAGACAGTAAACAGTCTCCGGCAATGGTGGACATCTGATTCTTGAAGGTCTCACTGGTCTTTTCCCAGCGTTCCCTCTCAGCTGACAGACTCTTCAGCAGAGCCGTGCTGCGATTCACCTGAGAGAAGAGACAAGTTCAGTTGAGAAGTGAAGGATATGGAAATGAAGGGTGGAGAACTTGCCACCTTCAGAAGACAGGTACCTTAGCTTCAACTGCAGCCAAGTCTGCCTTGATGGCCTGAGCCTCAGAGATGAGGACAGCATACTCCTCCTTGTACCGGGCGATGCTGGCCTCCAGTTCTCTGATCATATGCTCCACTTCCTCTGCCTTTGTCTTGTTGTCTGTGGCATCGTCCTCCAGCTTCTGCAGTTCGTTACGCAGAGGTTCCACGCGCTTCAGCATGTCGGCGTAGTTGAGCTAAAAGACAAGCAAGGTGAGTGTCTAGGGGAGGATCTGTTCTGCTGCAGTCATGTTGCTCATATTTTGTACACTTTGATTTCCTGACTACCTGAGCAATGGCCCATTTGACCATAGGTCCACAGGCCAGTGAGGCCCGGTTGATCTGTTCGTAGTTGTAACCAGGGTTGGACAGATAGTTCTTCTTCATCTTCTCCCGGATGGAATCACTGGATTAGATAGAGACGGCACAATATGTTAAAATAAACCTGAACTGAACTTATATTTTATACAGGGATGCATCAATTTGATGTTTTAGTTCCACATCAGATTCCTGGGCTTCACTCAATGCAGGGGTCTCAAACTCGCGGCCCATGGGCCATTTGTAGCCTGTGGAATGATATTTTGTGGCCCCCACCTTGATGTGAAAGTTAGGTTTATAATATTTTATAGATTTGTTCTCCACATTTTAGGGAAAATCCTTTAGTTCTCTAAATCCTGAACTGCAGTCTCCTTCTGGTTCAGTGTTGTATTACACAGAATCTTTGGGAAACAGATTTTTATTAATTCAGTTTCCCTACGGTGAACTGTTAGTGTGGGTGGTGTCCCTCAACTTATTTGAGTACGAGACCCCTGACTTAATGGTTTACATAAAAAATGAATTCTATAATAATGCTGCATTTCTAAACTTAATACACTTTGGCAAAGCTGGAAGGTTGATGTTTGATATTGGAAAATGTATTTACTACAAGTATCAGATTAATGCATCCATGTTTGACAAACAAGCAAAAGTGAAAAATTGCAATTTTGTAATGGACAGAATCAGGTGATTTGTTCTCGGTTGATTTGGGTGAGGTAGACTGACAAAACCTAGCTCTAAGATTTTTTTTATTAAAAAGAGAAATTACATTGACTGGTAAATATTCTCAATTTTACAAAAATCACTGTTATCCTTTGAAACTAAGCAAATATATAAAAAATAAAAACAAAATCACATGTGATTGATTAATAGTGATTATATGTGCCAAGACTACGCAGACATGTTGACAGTGGTACCTCATCTCTTCATAGGAATAGTTGACTATGCTGCTGATGAAATTGTCCCTGATAATAACTTGTCTGATTTTTTTCCAGTCATTGGTCTCCTCGCCCAGCATTAGGCAGATAGACTCCAGGGCCAGTTTGACTGCAGCTGGAGGATTGGTCATGGCCCGCACTTCTACTAGGTGCTGCCGCTTAATAGAACTCACCGCTTGTTGAGTGTCGGGTGGGGGAGGATGATGTATTTGGAAGGAGGAGGAAAAAAGAGGAGGGAGAGGACAAAGAAAGAGAGGGGTCTATTTAATGCACAGGTTTGACAGTACTTTTTCTCTTATTTCACCTGATCTCATCAGCAGAGAAGTTAACAATGGTGGGGATGAAGTTCTCCCTCATGATGATCCCTCGGATTTGCTTCCAGTCAGTTGTGCTCTCTCCCAGGAGCAGGCAGATGGACTCCAGGGCCAGCTTCACTGCTGCAGGTGGATTGGCCATGGATCGCACCTCCACCAGGTGCTGCTTCTTAATGGACTTAACAGCTAACAGCAACCAAGTGAACATGATGAGGAGGAGGGCAGTGATGGGAGGAGGGTGCCAGCAAAGAGCGAACCATTACACAGAAATCCAGGTGACAAGTTTGCACCATTGCATTGTTATTAGAAATAAACTATTTTAGAGAAGAATTTAATCGACTTTCACTGTACTGTTGTGGAACAATCGGTTCACAGCTTAGTTAACTTTTGTATCAGTGCTTCTGTTAAAGTTTTCTTCTTAAGTCAGACAATTGACAGATTTTACAAAGTGTTTAATTTATGGGCTATAACCTTAGAAATACAAATATTGAAATTCTGAATACTGTACCATTCTGAGCCTCAATGACAGCGGGCTCCACCTGGTCCAGGTCCTGTTTCACACTCTCCTGTTTGTCCTTGATCACCTCCTGCTGTCTGTACACAGCTTCCTGGATCTCTTGGCTCATCACCTGGCATCACAATACAAAGACACTGAGTTAACAATTCACCATTTGCAAACAAAGCTACTTGTCCCCCTCCACCGTACCTTCTTCTTTTCAGCCTCCTGCTGGTCTTTCACCATCTTCTTCAGCTTGTCGTTGGCAGCAGCATTCTTTGCCTCCAACTCTTGGCTCTTGATTCTCAAGTCACGGCGCAGCTCCTCCACCTAGAGGAGGTGAATGTCCAGTCAGTAGTAGGTTAATACTGGTTGGAGTTTTGATTTTACTTCAAGAAAGATGTGGTGAAATTATAATTTTTTTTTTCTTACCTGATCCACGGTCTCCTTGATCTTGCGGAGACCAACGTTGAGATGCATCTGTTGCTCCTCCAACTCACTGCGCTTCTCATTGAACAGGTTGGCGTACTGGTTGATGAAGTCCAGGTAGTGGCGAGGAGTGATGGCCATTGTGTGACCGCCACGCTTGGCCAGACGGTTGTTGGCCTGTCATCGATTTCAGGACAAGTATTTTAGCTAATTTTAAACGTACCCACCAACAGTTAGTTTGGATCAAGGACCATCTATGCCAATATTCTCACCTGGTGGAGTGTCTGATGTACAAACACACAGCCGTTGACAATAGCCTCACGATGAGATGGTGGCTGAGGCAGTTTGTCGTAGACAATGGGCATGTAGTCTGGCACCTTGTAGTTGGGTTTCTCCAGATCCATCTTGCTTGTGAACTCCTTACCCACCTGGTAAAGAGCTTCTGTGGACCAGTCTCCAAACCAGTTCAGCACACACCTGGAACAGAGGACATTATGTTCAGCACAGAAGGTCAATGTTTTTTACGTTACTCTGTTGCTGACAAGGCTAAATGTCCTTGTACCTGTTGAAGAGGGCAGGAGAGGTGGCAGCCCTGTCCTTCAAGCCCTCGGAGGATGGGTTCATGGTGAAAACCACGTGGAGGTTCCTGATGACTTGACTTGTGAACCACTTGTACAGCTCTTCATGAGTGTCGAGCATCAGGCCTTCTTTCTGGGCCCCTTCCTTGCACTGGGTCATGAGGGTGGCATATTCATCTCCCTCAAACAGGCCAGGAACCTACAAATGAAGAAAACTTTCGTTAGAACACACATTCTAACAACTGTCCAAAGTGCACGTCAATTGCATTGTTACCTCTCCATTAGCCAGCAGTGTGTTCATTCTTTCCAGGAAACCAGAATCCAGTACATTGGACTCATCCATGATGAAGGCAATCTTCTCATTTTTGCAACCTGAGCGACGCAGCACTGTACGAAGGTCTTCATCAAAGTCCTCACCGGTATATTTTCTATGCACCTAAAGTCCATACAGTAAATACACACATGTGAATAACCAAGTATTCATATGAGCATAAAGATACATACCTGAATATTAATATCACATGCGTTTGACCAACCTTGATCTGGTAAACACTGAGACCATTCATCCAGGCTACAAAGCGAGACAGTGTGGTCTTTCCAGCGCCGCTCACTCCAATTAACAGCAGATGTCCCTGAGGCTGACGGAAGATTCTGAGAAAAAAAAAGCACCCATTTATAAGACATGCTCAAGAAACTTTGGACAATATCAACTCAAGCAAAATATGACTTTTACACACCGGTCAATCCTGAGGACATGGTCCAGCACCTCGTTGAAGAGCACCAGAGGAACATCCAGCTCTTCTTCATAGAAGACCTTCAGACGTGCTTTCACGTAGTCCCTCAGTTCCTCCTGTTCAACTGGGATATAGTCCTGCAACACACAAAATTAATACTGTTATAAAATAAATGTTATCAATTAAAAGTTAGAATATACAGCAGTGAAAAGACATCTATTTGACCTTGGAGAGCCAGTTGCTGTAAAGGATGGGCCTGTTGAGAGCCTTGTCCTTGTCAATGTTGGGGAAGTGTTTCAGAGCAACCATGTCAATGTTTTCGTCGGTCCACCTTCTCTCATCATCACCAACCAGCCTGGATAAAACAAGTCATCCATCGACGCTTAGTATCTAAAACATTTGCCCAGTAACACCAGCCATTCACATCCCTTACTTACAACCCACAACAACAACAACTCACCTGTCTTGGAAAAGACGGAGAGCCTCATGGGCCCAGATGCGAATGAGCCCTTCGACAGGCAAAGTTTCCAGAGGCCGTAGAGCCTCAAAGATTCCTCTCACCCAACGAGTCATCTCTCTGGGAGAGTAGATGTAGTGGGGCTGGATGTCCTGAGTGAATCGCTCCTAATGGATTGAAAGAAATTTACACACGTCGCTTCAGAAAACAGTAATTTTCAATTATTTTATCTGTCATAATATGTGGACATTAAAACATTTCCATTCTTGTTTTATCTACCTGTGACATGGTGTAGAACTCCACCATAGCTGCAGTAAGAGGATCAGCATAAGTTCTCAGAGATGGAATGAGGCGCAGCATGGCCCGGTTGAAGGTTCCATAGATCTGGGTGAGTGAAGCAGGGCCGGGATAGTCTACATACACCACAGGAATGTGGCGCAAGAACCTAGAAATAACAATACATTCAGTATAGTCATGGCCATTGTATTTTTAATTTGATGCATACACAGTGTTTTTACAGGATTTTTTATACCTGTGGGAAAGCGGTTTTCTACCAGGATCAGTTGGAGGATTACAGGCACCAACAAACTGGATCCTCTCCAGTTTGACCCAAGTTTGATCTGAAGTACGATAGAAGCCTCCATGTTCAACCATCTACAGGGAAACAAAGGGAGACATTCTTGAACAACCATTGGATTGGACACTTCCACATCAATATACTACTGGCAGAGGACAATATCCCACCTGTCTGAGGAAAGAGATTACTCTCTGTGTGCCATATTTGTCCATGTCTGGCAGATTGATCTCATCACAGAACAACACCAGCCACTTGCCCAGCTGGACAGGGGCGAGGACCACACCATTGGGAGTACGACGGTACTCACAGTAGTGGTCAAAGGTCTTGAGCAGCAGCTCTGGCGTAGTGGCACTGGAGAAGTTCAGACCAACAACCTGTGGAGGTGAAATAATTTTGAATTGTCATTTTTCATTTAAATAACTTAACTGATAAAATAAAGTGTCAAAAATATTTTCAGATCTGTTTTTACCTCCATATCTGGCAGGGCTCTGAGGGCACTGAACAGGGTCATGGTCTTTCCTGAACCAGGAGGTCCACACAGTACTAGTGGTTTGTGTTCTGCTAGCCATGTGTAAAGCAAAGCTTCGTGACGAACAGTGTCCAGGGTAGGAACCACAACATCTGGGGATGCGACTTTGTGGGTCTCAACCTCAATCTGAGGCACTTTGCCCTGCCAGGACTGCCATTCCCCTGAGATGCACACCTTAAATACAGGAAAACAGACTTAAGCATTTTTCGAGAAAAAAAACAAAACTTTTTGATACACAACTTTTAACATAAGTTAAGGACTGTACCTCATAGTCAATGATGGGAACATTGGGAGCCGTAGGCAGAGGCACAGTGGTGATGCGACGGATGTATTCACCAAGCTCAGCCCTCATCTTCAGCCTACCATCTCCAGAGAAGGACCACAGCACAGCATAGATGAGATACCGCTGTAGGAAGATATTGGAACAAATGAGATTTACAAAAGTGCCATCTTCATTTTATTTACTAAGGGCTGAAGAGGCAGCATTACCTGCATGTATCTCTCCAGCTGATCGATGGGCATTGGGAAGTCAGGGTGGTTGTTATTGTACTGAGCCACATTACGACAGGCCTGGTGCAGCATTGAGAACAGAGAACCCATGCAGCGCAGGCGAGTGAAGTCCATGATGTGCTCCATCTTGGATGCATGCTCCAAGGCCTTGATGACCAGCCCAGTGGATGTGAAGTAGGGCTGCAGAATAGCTGCAACATCACGCTGAATCTGGTATAAAAATGAACATCAGGGAATCAGCGAGGAAATTACGGGAGTTAAATGTACTTTTTTTCTTCTAGATTTGACATAAATCGATATAAATACCTGCAACATTGGGGATGCAGCCTCTTCCTCGTCCTCTGTTCCTTTCCTCATGCGCTGAGCTTCATCCTCACCCTCATCCAGTGGGATGCTACGAATGCGAGCCAGGAAGTTGTTGAAGATCATGTCGGTGCTTAGGACATCCTCGCTGAACCAGACCATTCCGCAGCGAGACACAGTGGCCAGAGTGGCGTATTTAAGGTCTTGTACCTCAAACATCACACGCACCTGACAAGGTAAAATAAATTATAATAGTTTAATATTTTATAATTAAAGCAAGAGTCTAATAATGATATTCTGTGTTTTTTTTTTTTACATTTGGTGGTAAGCTTAGACGCTCTCCATTCGGCAGAGTGAGCAGCTTATTGTCATCAAGGACTGAGTTGAGATTTTCAACCCATTCTGGATCCACATCTCCATCAAAGATGATCCACTGACGCTTCTGGAGTTCACCACGAACATTGTCAATGATCCTGAATAAGAGAAAAAAAAATTATAATCACTCAAAATCAATGTGACTATATATACCACATTTTTTCTTTCCTGAAAACGTACTTCCTGAGAATGTGTGTGAACAGTCCATCAGTCCATTCACGAGTGTTCGGGTCCAAAGTTCCATACAGGTGATCCTTGCTAATGGCCTTAGGGTCAATGATGTAGGCCACGCCCTCTACACCTTCTAGCCTCTCCAGGGCCTTGAGCAGGACTCTCCATGCCATTGTTTTTCCACTGCCAGAAGGTCCCACCATCATCAGACCATGGTTGATCTGTGTGATCTGGTAAAGTTGGAGCACCTGGAAAAAATGCAAGTGACCGAAATTAGAAGAGACATTTATATACACAACTATTTTTTTGCAGTCATTAACAGAGAATCCTCCTACAGACCTTCTCCACCCACATGCTGCCCACATCGTCACCATCACCATAAGTGAGGTACATCTCCGTGCAAACTTTCTTCAGCTCCTCCCTCAGGGCCGTCATCTCTCCTCTGTGGTACTGGACTCCGGGGAAGACATCCGACAGCAGGCTGAAAAGCAGAGGGATGTCCTCAGCCACCAGCTTGGGGACCATGGTCTCGCAAACACTCTGGATCAGGATCTGAAGTGAATTGGACAAGGTGTAGTGAGACACTCAAGCATTTCTTTTTTGTTTTCAACATAAGTTCCTTAGAATGAATGTTCAATACCTCCTGTTCAGGAAGATTCTCAGCTATTTCATTCTCATCAACATTCTCTCCGCGCTCCAGCTTCTCCCTTTTGATTTTCTGAATTCGCTCACGCTTGACATTGCCTGCACTGATGAGCACGCTCTTCAGGGCTCGCAGACCAAAGTCATAGTGACTCTGAGATGACAGCTGTTCGTCACACAACCTGGGAAGAAAAAAAAACACTTACTTCCAAAATCATCAGAACCACTCCTTTTTACAGACACAGAACAATATTACATACTTGAAGAAGGGCACAATCTTCTTTGCCAGGATTTCTGCAGTGCGGAAACCTTGAGAGTAGAGCATGACCTGTGCAATCAGCTGGCGGTCTGGCTTGGTCATGGCCAAGCTGCGGAAGAGTTTCTTCAGATTGTCAGGCAGGTTGGAGCGGCCGGCATAGCCCGGGTTCATGGTGATGAAGATGGCCATTTCAGGGCTGACCTTCACCTGCTTATTCAGGAGCTCAGTGGTCACCGGCACACCTGAAACACAGACAGGTATCTTAAACTGCTCTTCTAATGTACAGCAGATCTGACTACTTCTCATTTATTTTGATATTATACTTACTCCTGTCTCTGTTGGGGTTGCTGTGTTCTCTCAAAGCAACCTGGATGTACTGGACTTGCTGGGAGACGGCAGACAGCATTCTCTCCTCCAGTCGGTTGAACTCATCGAAGCAGCCCCAGGCTCCCACCTGACAGAGACCCACGAAGATCCGACCCATGGCCTAAATGGAAGATGGATCAGTGGGTAAGTTAAAACCAAAAATGTATGACATTTGCAAATTGCACTTTGATTATGAGGAAACTATTCCTTAAAACCAAAATATACCTGGAAGTCAAATGTCTCGTCACAGTTGAAGACCAGGACAAAGCGACCCAGTTGATGACCAAGAGCTTTCACAGACTCTGTCTTGCCAGTGCCAGCGGGGCCTAAAAGAAACAAAGTTAAATACACGTTTTAAACTAAAAGCCATATTTACTTAGTCATTTCTGAATTAATGTAATATATTTATACCAAATGGTGATCCTCCAAGGCGAGCCTCCAGGGCTTGGGTCATGGTCAAGTAGCACCGGTCTGTCAGTGGTGTCTGGACAAGCTTGTCCTGTACACCCAAGTACTCAAAGCCATAGTTGAACTTGGCATTGGCCATCTGGATGGACAGCTGCTGAAGGACATCTGTCTGCTTGGGGTCAAAGTAGAAACGCATCTGGCTGAGCCACTCAAAGGACTTGGGGTTGTCGATCTTGTTTTTGATCAAAGTCCTGGTCACGTCACGCTGATGCACCATCTCGGTGATCTAAATGACAACAAGACAAAGCTTTTAGTGGGATAGGGTTTTAGGATAAATTTCTTTTTCTGTTATGTTTAAATAAAAAAAGAACCAGACCAGATGCTCCAGTTTCCTTCTGCGAAGTGGAGGCTGCTCCATGAGCACAGTGTCTGCCAACACATTGAGAGTGGCTTCCACATTGGACAGAACGGCGTGCATAGGATTCATGTCTCCACCTCCAGAGATGTTGGTTAGTGCAGTTTCGATGTTCTCAGACCAGGCAATCTGGGTAGAAAGTACCACCAGCTGGGCCTAAGGGAGAGAAGATGGAGAACAATTTGAACATGTTGTTTAGATTTGGATTTATACATTTGTTCAAAGCTATCTTAAGCAGTGAATAATGAAATTAGACTTTCACTACTGACCTGGTATCGATCAATCCAGTCAATGTACTGGCTCAAGTCAATGGCTGTGCCCTTGTTGAAACCCGTCACCTCTGTGACAGATTCGGCCAGCAGCTTGGCCAGTGTCACCCTCATCTCTTTCTCCACCAACGTCAGCCACTCGTTGATCTTGGGGTGCTTTGTGATGGAGACTGGTGTCTTGTACAGAATCTCCTCACCCTCCCTGGAGGAAATTCCCAGCACTTCAGTGTTGTCCTCATTCAGGAGGATGCTGGAGACACCAGCGAACATTTTCTTGAAGTGCTTCTGCAGTTTGGCCACATTCTTGCTGTTGCCGATGATTTCCAGCAAGTCTTCATCTCCCACGAAGTAGAACCTGTGAATTTTAATCAACAGGTTAAATGTTAGGCCCACTGTGTTAGAGGAGAAAATCCTGAATTTTAATATTCTCTAAGGATATAGTAGTCCTTAAAGAAGTCAATTCTTTTGCCATCCTTATACCTTGGGAAAGAGGATCTTTCTCTCTCCAGATATTCTCCCAGAGCCTTTTGGATTTTCCCCAAAAGGTCAGCCAGACGCTCCAGAGACCTCTGCACTCCCTGAATGTTCAGCACATCCATCACCAGAGGTGATTTTGTCACTTTCTTCATCAGGGCTAGAAACTCTGTGCTGATGCTACGGAATTAAGACAATATTGCACATTAATAAAAAGAACTTAACTCTCACTATCTTCTTAGAAATGACAAAATTTACCTCTGGAACCTCTGGGTTTCCACTGGCAGCAGATGCTTGATGTCAGCACTGCCTGTGAAGATGCCCTCCAGGTAGACCCAGCGGCGCTGAACATCAATCCAGACATCAAACAAAGCCATGATGCGATTCAGCTTGTCCTCCCAGCTGAGTGCATCCTCCTCGAAGACCTTTATAAAAATACATATAAAAATTATTACACATATCAAAATGCTAAAAATAAAAAATACATAAATATTTTTCCATTTTGTACCTTGTAGTAGGGAGAAAGCTTCATGGCCGACACACTGTTGATGTGTTCCTTGACCTTGTTGAAGAGGTCGTCCCATCCTCTGATCAGACGGCACTTGTTCTGGTAGTTGACCAGATCCAGCTCGTACGAGTTCCACACTTCACGGATCTGAAAACCACAAAACAAATAATCAGTAAATAAACAAAAAAAAAACAGCAACAGTGTTAATTTTCTGATGATGTCACCTGAACAAACAGTTGAACTGGATCAACTCACCTGTTTGAGGAACTCTTCCAGAGCCATCTCTCCTTGGGCGACCAGTAGGACATCCTTCACCACCATCTCATTCTTCTGCAGATCCACGTCCCAGATCTGTCCCAGGGTCAGCTCAGATAGGACCCAGTTCACGTGCAGACGCTTCATCAGCTGCTTCCAGTGGCGATCTTTCAGGGCCTCAGATTTCAGCTCGATCACCAACATGTTGACCTAATGTGAGGAAGAGCAGGCCAGCAAATTAATGTTAGTTTAAACATTTGCATATTTGGATTTGATGTTGAAGTGGAAAAATCAAAAACTGAACAATATCCAACCTTCAGGTATCCTTTGAGCAGCCTCTGAACATACTCGTAGGATGCGTATTGTCTCAGTCTTGCTTGGAAGTTTTTCAGCTGGTTCAGCAAAGCATCAAGACTTTGACGAAGCTAAAAACACAAGAAAGAAAGTTTTCATTTTTTTGATTTGGTGTCTTGTGTACTACTCTTCTGAGTAAACGGACTGAGTGATTTACCTTGCGTGGCTGCACAGACACCCACGGCTGCTCCTTCATCTGATCGATTTGCTCCCAGACCTTTGAGAGCTCAGACCACACCTCCTTCAGGTCATGGAGCTCTTCTAGGGCCACCTACAGGTCACAAGAGGAGATATGTATTTAGAGTGTTTTTTTTTTCTAGTAGCTTATAAAAAAGTTAAAACCACTGCTTAAAATCATGACTTTACCTGAACTCTTTCCTCACTGGCGCTGAACAGACCAGTATCAGTGAGGTCCAATGCCTCCTTGGCACGAGCACACTTCTCCCTCTCAACCTTCAGGCGGCTGAAGTTGCCTTCATAGATGGTCAGGGACTGGAGGGCCTCCTCTGGACGCAGGTTTCCCTGTTAATTGAGAAAAAAAAAAGCAAAATCCATGAATCACTAAACAAAACTGAATTCCACTGTGGCTTTCAATGCATGCATTTAAAGTTGTGACTCTTACAGCAGTTGGTTTGGTCTTCTCCCAGTCGTTGAGCAGATCTGTGGTTCGGTTCTCCACAGCTTTGTCCTCCTGGACAATCTTCATCTGCAGGTTGGCCACCTGCTGCTGGATGGCGGTGTCCTTGCGTTTCATGATGTCACTGAAGGCACCC
The DNA here is from genome assembly GCA_016785265.1 of Paraplagusia blochii. NCBI lineage: Eukaryota > Metazoa > Chordata > Actinopteri > Pleuronectiformes > Cynoglossidae > Paraplagusia > Paraplagusia blochii. Next base: position 252,470 of record JAFBJS010001793.1, read on the forward strand.
CATTCGCCTTCAATGTTGTCAATGTAGAGCCAAGAGGGCGGGAACTGGAATCTTTGCTTCTCCAGCAGACGCTGTCCATTACGGAACAGCTAGAGGTAAAGAACGCCAACGGGACTTAAAATTAGGAACACTTTGACATCACAATGAAACACAGGACAGTTGGAGGAAAAAAAAAAAAAACACGGGAGTGTTGCACTTCTATGCACTTACATCCACATTTTTCTCAAATTGCTTGATCTTGCGCTTCAGTGTCTGGACGTAAGTGATGAAGTTGACGGCATCAGAAGTGCTTGCCGTATCCACAGAGTGTTGCTCCAGATCTTGACGTGACTTTTATAAAACAGGAGACATTATTTGAATTAAAGTACAATCCTATTTTTCACTTGTTACTTTAATAATGATGAAAGGATTGGCTGAATAAAAAACAGACAACTATTCAAGATTTCTTGCAATACCTTTGAGATCTGGGCATGGAAGTCCTGCATGTTCTGTCCAAGCATCTGGCCAAACTTGCTGAGGACTTCTTTGTGCCATGAGTCATACTTCAGGTTGACCTTCGACTGTACCTGTTTTGTTTTGGTAGAGTAGGGGTTTGGTTAAAGCTTAGTACAAATGGAATTACCCCTGCTTTCCAATCTTCATGTAAAGCTGTGAAAGCTTCTAATACCTTTCCGTAGTCAATGACCACGGGTCCAAAATCTTTCCGGGTCTCTGCGTTGTCAAATGTCCCTCGTGCTTTTCGGATTTGAACCAGAAGGGCCTGCCACTTGGTAAGGTCTTCACCCAGACGGTTGTAGATATTTTCAGCCTGCATGTCCCACAGACACTGGTACTGCAGCCACACCTGGGCAAAGGCAAAACAAAGAGGTCAAGGGTTTGGAGAGACTGTGAGAATGGTTTAAGTTAACGTAGTTGTCTGGGTTTCACAAACCTACAGATATATTCTTACCTTGACATATTGCTCCACCTCACCTACAATGTCTTCAACTGCATTGTAGGCCTCCTCAATAGCTGCAGGACCATCAGGCATCTTGGTCAGGGCATTTCTGTAGAACTTCTCTTCCTCTGACAGCTCATGATGGACTCCCACCTTAAAAGACAGCACGGAAAGATAGTTTGTAGGTTTCCTCATTGAGTAAGCCACAGCAACACACAGCACTCTGGAAATTTCAAATTCTCTTCGTGGTTAGACTCACTCATACAATCATTTAAAATCACCTGGTATCTCTGACTCTGAATCCTAGGAAGAGAAATGATGACATTCTTCCAAGCAAACATCTCCTGGTAGAGTTTGTAGCGGCAGTCTTCAATGGGTGGGTTCAGATAGATGACTTGGTTTGTGATTCTCAGTTCATGGACAACATTCTAATTAATAGACAGAAACATATTGCAGAATTATTAACCACAAGATTTTTATCATCCAGGTATTAGTGATGATAAAAAATATAAAACAAAGCATCAATTGCAATTTCTTCAGGGCCAAACATGTACCTTGATCTTGGGATCCCCTCCAGGTTTGTGGCTAACTTGTGGAGCCTCTGTGTCCATGTCTACATCAGCCTTGTCCTCCACCTGGCCACGCAGCACCTGAGTCCAAGCCTTAAGACCAGCCTGCAGACGGACTCCCAGGATACGTTCGATCTAGGTAATTAAAAACAACAATATACCATAAAACACCATAACACCATAAAAAAAGTGTTCTGTTTCTTAGGTTATAGTTATAAAGTTCCACTAACCTCATTGTCCAGTTTGTTGACCCAAATGGGCAGGTTGGAGTAGGAGTGCAGGTTCAGGTCATCTACTGCCTTCTGAACTCTGTTAAGGATGTCAATGAAGGTCTTCTGCTCAAATGTGCAAGTGTCCAGAGAGCGAACCTCCAGATCGATTTTTTCCTCAATCAACAAGAGGTCATCCACCTATGAAAATCACGGAAAGTCAAACACAGTTGGAAACATTCATTCATTTTGTTTTACAACAAAATACTAAGTCGTTCACAGACCTTCTCCTGGAAGTTGAACACTGTCTCAGCCAGTCTCTGAACGTAAGGGTCCAGCTTGTAGGATTCCCAGACCAGATGGATACCTTCACTGATGAGAGCCTGAACCTCCTTTTTCAATCCAGCCACCAGCAAGGAGATTGAAGACCTCTCCTCCACCTTCTCACATGTGCGCTCATATGTGCGAACGCTCTCAATCAATGAGATGGCAAATGGATACAGCTGGTTGGCTTGATGGGCTTTGTTGACGATGGCCAGAGGAACACGGAAGCTAAGCCACTTGAGGTTGCGAACCTCCTTGGACAGAGTGATTATCTCTGGAAGGAAGTTGACTTTGAGCTTCAGCATGTTCCCAGTGCGTCCTCTGGCACGTGTGCTCTCGATGGTGAAGATGCGGCCGCAGACTCCGAGGTTACGCTGCTGCACCTTACGAGCCCAATCGTCAAAGATCTCCTGAGTGTTGAGTTTGGCCCTAAAGCTGTCTCCATCCTGCTTCAACTTCAGCCCCTCAACGTGATTCTCCCAGCCCTTTCCCAGAACATCTTCAACTCTCTTCATGTATGCAGTCAGCTGTCGGTCAATCTGCTTGGCCCAGATGATGGATCCGGACACAGGTGGCAGGTCGCGAACATGACTCATCTTACAGGCCTGGCTCTGTGGATACTGCACCTTGAACTTATCATGCAAGGACTCTATGTCATCCTTCACCCTTTGGATCAGCTGTGTTTGGTATTCTCGGATGGCACCACGGATGTGGGGACGCACAAACAGTGCATTGAATCGGGAGAAGATGCGGAACATCTCATTGGCATTCTTGGCAGTTCCCAACTGATCACGCAGACGGGCAGTGATACGAGTCTCCACGCGGTCAATGCGTTCGTCATAGCGTTTCATGGCAGCTTCCCAGGCTTCCATGCCCTCCTTGGAGACATCCAAACCATCGACCTCTTTGACGTTCTCATATGCCAGGTTGACCTCCTCAATGGCATTGGCATCTGCTGCATCAAACAAGACCCCAGCCACCTTCATGTCCTGAGGCTCAACTGTCTCTCCAGGAGCATGCTGTGGCACGGCAGACACCTGGATACAAACAGTGCATGGGGAAATTCAGCAAACAAAAGAAAAATAAATTAGGCGTTCAACTGAAAATGAGCTTAAATTCTACCTGAGGTCTGAGCACACGAACAATGACAGCTCTTAGCTGCTCGTGCTGCCTTCTGAAACGTCTCATGTGATCCAGCCGTGACTGCAACTTCCTGTGAGCAGGACTGAGACGCCAAACCATCTTCAGGTTCTCCTCTCGTTTTCGCTTCACAATGTCCCTAAGAAGCACCTGGAGTTTCTCATACTCATCCTCCCAGGTCTGGAACACCTCAAAACAGGCCACCATCACCTGTAGAAGAAAAAATAAATAAACTAAAGCAATCTCATCACCTTTTCTGCATACAGTAAGCAGATGCAACCCTTTGTTCAGGCAAACAAAAATATTTTCCATGAAATACTGAAACACTGAATCTTGTACTGATGTTGTATTGACATTTTAGTTTATGATGCAACCTCACTAACCTTTTCAAATTCCTCATAGGCAATGTGCATTAGCTTCCTCGTGCCAAGAACCTTGAGCAGCTGGGAACTCAGGTCTCTGGAGATAGCCTCAACAAGACGTAGAGCTCTCTGGATGGGATACTTTGTGTTTCTGATTTTTTTGAGGTGAGTGAATATTGCCATTAGAGCCTGGCGGATCTTGTCCAGCTCAGAGGCAGAAAGCAGGTCATTGAGAGGGAAGTCCTTCATCAAAGGGTTGTAGTCATTGACTGTCTCCACAGCCTGCTTTAAACCTGGTATAAGTAGCAACAATGTGTTTATTGACAAAACTATTCAAATTATGAGGGCTGTATACTCAATGGTCACCATTACTCACCAGTGTCTGTGTCAAAGCTGACCGTAGCATGGAAACGCTTTCCGTGTTTTAGAATGTCCAGGGTCAGGAGAACCTCTGGGCTCTCCCTCTTCTCCTGAATCCTGTTGAGAGCCCGTTCCAGATTTAACCAGAAGCTTATCTCTTGCAAAGCAGTACCAGAAGCAGGGTCACGGTCAAGCTTTGTAACCTAATAAAGAAATGAGTGGAGAACACACACAAAAACTTAACTTATATGAAAATCAGAGGCAAAAAAAATAATAGGTTTCAAGGATAATTACAACAATTCATCTCACCTTCTGGATTTCTCTAATCCATCTGTTGACTCCTGATTGGAGTTGGTTCAGGAAAGTTGGATCTTCAACTTTGTCACCAAAGTCTGTGACTTTGGGCTTCTCACCACGCTCATTGCACTGCTTGGCAATGTTTGCAATGCTTGGGTGGATGAGCAGGTTGATTTCAGGAATCTCGATGTTCTGCTGCAGGTGCAGAAGTCCCATCTCCAGCTCAGCAATCTTCTTCTCCACAGAAGGAGCCATCTTATCCCCATCTCTGAAAGGTCAATGATGAAGACTATCAAGGCTGACCAGAATTTCCATCAATATATTTTAGACATTTGAGACATACTGATGATTACCTGTCTGCCTTCCCAGACTCACGGATGTAGGACTTAAAGAAAGGTGCAACAGCATTGCTGATGAAGGAGTGGAGAGTCTCGTAAGGAGAATCCTCGCTCAAGGTCAGAACACGAACTTGGGTGGAGATTGGTTTGTCTGCATCAATGACTCCTGTCCTCTTAATAAGAGCCAAGCTAAGGGGATGGAAAAAAATGTTGTGTACGTTACTTTTAACTCCATTCCTTAACTTCAACTGCAACCATTTATTTCTTTTTCAGCTTATTACCTGTTGGACTTGATGCCATAGTGTATGTCAATGCTGATGTTGTAAGTAATGCACTCTTTCTCCTCTTCACCTTCATCCCCAACATCCTCTGTGTGGGCAACAAAAATTACATTGTTATCACTGAAAAAACTTGTTATAACAGGCACAATTCAGAAACATTTAAATGAAATTGGAATTAGAATGTGTATTGTCACAATCTGCAGTCTCAAAAAGCAATCTAGCCGTATCATCTGCCACACCCTTTTTTGCAATTCAGGTCAGAGAAACAACATCTGCAGACAAAGTATCTGCATTGCAGCAGTGTTATCGTTACAGACTGAATAACCTCAGGCATGAACTGTGTATCTGGTGAACTAAAAAAAAAAAAAAAAAAAAAAACTATAAAACTCAGCCAGTAGA
>JAFBJS010001793.1:257711-275440 GCA_016785265.1 Paraplagusia blochii
TGTTTATGGTGAAAAAAAAAAAAAAAAAAAAAAAAAAAACTATAAAACTCAGCCAGTAGACTCGCTGATCACATGCAAAAGGAATGTTTTTTTCTGTTTTCATAAATCACAACCTGTTCTGAGACTGAGGTTTAGTTCTGCTCCAGAAGAAGAACAATGTGCTCATTCAGATAAGCTGATTCACATGTTAACAGGAAAATGAACACAGATGGATTATCCATGAAATATATCATCAATGCACTTTTTTGAAAAGCATTTACACTTCTGGTGAACACAGCCAAGCATTTGGTTTGGCTCTGGGAATTGAACCCAGGACTCTCGCTTCTGAGGCAAGTGTGCTACCCACTACACTACGGATCTACATCATTGAAAGAATTAGTTGTGTCTTTCACTGCTGTGAATGTTAATACCAGTAGCTCAACAAATCACAGAAACAACTGAATACTTTAATGTTTCACATTTCTAGTGAGGCCACAAAAATTATTCTAATTAATAATAAATCAAATGTAGTCAATTATTAATGACTTGAATCCACAAATATGACTTAAATTAATAACTTGAGTACACAGATTTTGATAGTATTTATTGTTATTATTTTGGTTATTATAATTATGTTTTGGTTTACTATGACTCGTATTTTAATAATAAAGAATATTCAAATATGTAAATAATAAATGTTATGATGTTATTATTAGAGCCAAGGCCATAACTAAATAAGCCCATGACTGATTCATCGGACAGGTTTGATTGAGGACATTATATAAATGAATAAATGTCAAACTGTGTTCAAAACTTAATACATGTTTTGCTACATTTTAACTCCTTTAATTCTGGTTGGTTAGGAACTGTAGTCTGGCAGCTCTGCTAATGGGAGAAAATTAAACAGTAAAGGAGGAGATAATGAACTCATTATCTGTCATGAAGCCATTATTTATTTAGAACAAGTAAAATATAACACAATATTTTGTACATTGACTGCTGGGAATTATTCCTGTTGACGTCCTATCACAAAAGATGAGAGTGAACATGTGGCTGCTGAGACATAAATAATTCACAATCGCATTGTTCCTTAAGAATGTATGAATGTTTGTTCTACCTAACATTATCCAAGAAGCATTCCCGATTCATTCATGTATGTCAGTCATGTTGATATTATATGAATGCCTACACTATTAAAGATGTGGACGTGCTGCCCCTCTAACGACGAACACCTTTGTTGCCGATAACGTAATTTCTTTTCACCACCGGTTGTGGCGCAGTTTCCCTGTTAGTCGGAAACGAAACTGATGAAACGTCAACCGGAGGAGGATAAAACATTTGCTGATAATGTTGCTTTCTGCACATTAATACTAACCAGGGTTAACATATGATGGTGGCGTTACAGGGAACGACATGATAACAGAGAGTTGTGTTCTTCACTAAGGAAACACTGGGTCGAGAAGAAGTGTTGGTTAAGACATTTTAAACCGTCCAAATAATAAATACCTTTCAGTGCACTTCTCTCCACCAGAACGGTATGGATTTGAGGGTCAGAGAGGAATTTCCTCATCTGCTCCACGGCACTCTTCTCTTCTAGGGCGGTTTCCAACGAGGCCGGAGCCTCGCCGCCATCTTCCAGAAGCAGCGGCACTAGTTTGCGAATGTGCTTCTGAAGCAGCAACGGGTCGGCGACTGTCTGGACGGCAGAAACCTCCATTGTTCCGGAGTTTTCATCCGTCCCGCCGCCGTCGGACATTGTGTGAAGCGGTCAGACGCGACGTCTTCACCGTGAGACTGATGTGTCAAAGAAAAGAGGATGACGTGACAAAATTAGACTGCAACAGTGCCTTCCGAACCGGACAGTCGCTGACTGCTGCTGTCAAGACGCCGCAACGCAGGCTGTTGGGCTTTATGCGCACAGTGGATTGTGGGACACGGTGTTCAAATGTTATGCATTTCATTGGCAAAGTCCCGTTAAAAACTATTTTTCCCATAATGCAACCGCTCACAATCCGCCCTTGTTTTAACCATTGGCTACAGATAGGGGGAGCAAAGGAGTTGTCTTCCTAGAATGATACGACAATAAACGGACTGGTGCATTTTAAAGTATTATAGAGTTACTAACTACGTGATGTGAAAACGTCATTTTGATATCACACATTCCTTCCTGGGAAGCTAAGATAATTCACAAATTCCGAAAAACCGTGAATGTGCGTATGGAACGGATATAACAACAGGAATCGTACAGCGATTGTTAATCGTTGTTAGAGTGAATTACGCCTTGTTTTCACATATTTTCGTTTGACAAGAGTATAATGTCCTGTTGTTTTAGCATTATTCAGCCGATAGAGGGAGCCAAAGTTGCATAAAACGAAAGCCTCATCAATGTAATTTAGGAGAATAAATGTAAATTTAGTGTTTTGCGGTCTGTAAAGATGCAGATGTTTCCCATAGAAGAAAGATAAAAGACATTTTAAGGAGAAAAAAGCCACAGTCAATTGCTTTCAAGCATCAAGCGCAGAAACTGTAAATTTATTTTTGGCTATGCATATTTCTATTCCTGATTTTTGTAGTGACAAACAGATCTGTCCAGTGCATCACTCAAACTCTTAGTTGTACTCATGTAACACATAACGTGGATTTTAATAGCCAAAGAAACATTTTTGGATGTAACTTAAGTAGCCTTGGTACCCCTGCTAGTATTGATTAAAACCCATTGTCTCGCGAGGTCTGTCATAAATATTATTATCAAGCACGTTTACAAAACTGTTCAGGTATATATTGTTATAATAGCACTTTAAAACAGGAAACGTGAAATAAATTGAATGTATAGTGATACTATACTGTTGTATAATTTGTGATAATACTATAGTCAGAATTATAGAGTATAGTATACAAGATAAGTGTTTTAACCGTATGATAACTCTAGATACGGATATATTAGCAATAATAGGTAAAACTACAAAACTATAAAAAAAAAACAAACATAGGACGATTGTCAACAAATGATTTCATGAGTAACTCATATCGTTTCAAAGTCATAATGTGAAAAAGGAAATGACGCTGTGGTAAAGCTAAGTCTCAGTGCGTTTCGGCGCAAGTATGAAGTTTTCTATTTTTATTTATTATTATGGCGAAATGGGTGACAATTTCATTTATTTTATTTAAATGAAAGGGTTCCGGTGTTGTCTTCTTAGCTTCGTATCTCTCGCGTGCATTACAACGGTTATTTTGTCATTTTAGACGCCGCTGGAATCACATAATTCGATGGGTCACCAAATTCTGCGTTACACCTGTCCAGCATCCGGGTGACTCCTCGCAGCGCAGACTCAATCCTCGCTGCAGCTCACTGCGTTTCCGTAGCACAGCCTGCTACCCGCTGAGCACTGGCTGCTGGGGGGAAACAGCTCTCGGAAACCATTGATCCCGATCGAATAACGCCAGAGCTGGATAGATAAATGGTGGATTAACACGCGTAACAGAGAGGACTCGCTTAATCCATGATCGTGACTCGGGTGCTTAGTGGGGAGTGCGTTGGCAACACCCACCGTAACATGTGAGATGTCCACAGAAAGATATTAAGTGTGCGTTATTTCTGCTAACCAGCTAGCATCGGCTGCCCCCTCCTCTTCCCTTCTCAGTCCAATTGATGGTAGCTGCCCTTATCTATTTGCTCTGTTACCGTCGCGTCCGCTGTGGAGGAAAATGAAGAAGTTTAACATTAGGAAGGTGCTGGACGGTTTGACAGCGGCGTCTTCTTCATCCCCCTCCTCTGCTGCTGCTCAGCCGGGTACTCCAAAGGAAAACGACGCTGTGCAGGAGACTCTCCAGTCCGAGAATTTTCAGCTTTGCAAGGTAGGTTTCCCTTAATAAGGGCTAATGTTTACCGGACTATTGGTCAGATGACAGTGGTGTGACAAAAGACTGGTGTTGTTTTTATTTTCTCCTATTCTGCGCCGTTCAGGGTGTTTAATGACATTGTGTCAGCCTAAAACAGACACCTTCACATCAATGCTAATTTTAAGTAACTGTTGTGTATATACATTATTGTTTTTATTTTTACCTTGTTATATTTAACCCTCGACTGTTGTCTTCTGTCTGGGTCCCACTCCCAGTACGGTTGTATCCAGGCTTCATTCACGGCTGTTTGCACTGCACTGAATCCTCGCCTCGGGTCCCTCCAGTATCCTAATGTGCTCTTTTCAGTTTGTCTAAGAAAAGATTTCATAATAAAGAAGTGTTGGAATGTTGTCAAGTTTAACATTTGATATTGTGCAGGCAGGTAAATGTGCTATCAGTTAGCCATAAAACCTATAAAAATTATACATATGTCCCAAAGTTTGGCGAAATGTTGCTAATATTCACACATAAATTGCGTTGTTTACCCTTGGTTAGAATATTATTTCAGTCGTATGTTAAAATATTGCTATCAAATCGCCAGGCTTGTAGAGTTACGACACCTTCGAGGCTATTTGTACTTCCACGAATCCTTGTTTTATATCATATATTCTCGATGTACACAGACGAAACAGTGGTTTGGCTATAAATAGAAATCCGACGTAGGGAAGAATTGACATAAAATTGCTTTATTTTATTGTTATGTGTGCTGTAAATAGTAAAACTCCACCCTAATTATAAATAATTATATATAAAATGACCCACAACAGCGAAATGACTATAAAGTATCCAAAATGAGGTGAAACAAACATAAAGAAAAATAATAACTCTTGCACTTATTGCAGAAACGTCTAATGGTGTGACAAATGATAGCTAATATTTCACCATAGCAAGCTATAAAGTGGTAATGTTATTGGTTAGAGTTAGAGTTAGATACAAAAGGTTGCATCACTTCGGGAATAGTTTTAATAAAGATTAATTTTAAAGATTATCTTCAAATGTTTAAAATGAGCTTAAATGCATTCAAGAAAACATAACTTATTTATGACTAAGAATATATATATATTTATTTATGACTAAGAATATATGTATATGTATATATATATATATAAAACAATGCTTCACAACTGCTGTGTTGACAGACAAGAAAAATTTACAGTTGCCTGCTTCTTAACTAGGGACATTTTTCCAATACCATATGTGAGCCTCAAAGTTTATAAATATAGCATAAAGATACAGCCATTTTATCATTTTTTTGTCAAACCCTCAGTGACAATATGTTCTTCAAAACCCAAGGATTCTCTGTGGGCAAAGATCTGATGCCTCCTATGGGAATTTAAGTACAGTGCAATGAAAATATTATCCAAATAGAGAAAACAGTTCCTTAGATTCTGAGGCACCGTCTATGTTTTTTTTTTTTTGTATTGGGCTTCTGTCTTGTGATGGGTTGATTGCATCCAGTTGTTACGCTTTGTAAAAGGGCTGGTAAATGTAAAACGTTGTAAAGTTGTTCACTGATAATCCATTTGGACGTAAACATGGTGGAGCTCCAGCTTACCAGCTTCTGACCCAGCTGGGGGCAGAACAGGTTAGGTCCCCTGGGTCAGCGGGCCGCGGCTTAATATACCTGTTACATAATCCTGTTGCAGTCTGTGCGCAGCCCATGGATGGTTGGGCAGGACTCCTGACCAAAGGCAATTGAGTTATGCTGTACATGTGCTGCGATGATGATAATGATGACTGTAATATTTTTAAGGCACGGGGCAGGAATCTGTCAATAAAGCTCAGCCCTGTCAACTTCAAGATGGATACAATGAATTCATTACCAAGGGTCCACAGAGCCTGTGCTGCACATGTTAGGCGGATATCAGAAAATATTCCAGCCCTCATTCCCAGTCATGTTTATGCCTTATCTAATTTATTACAATAATCAGAGAGTAATTTCCATGTTAATGAACAATGGTTTTTGGTGATTATGATGATGTTTTTTTTTTCTCTACTAATGACAGCTGGACTCTGTGTTAGAGGGTTATTTTACAATAGGTTTGATACAGATTCTGTTTCCTTCTGCAGACTGTGCGTCATGGCTTCCCATATCAACCATCCTCAATGGCATTTGACCCCGTCCAGAAAATCCTGGCTGTTGGGACTCAAACTGGGGCTCTAAGGCTGTATCCTTTCATAAACAGTGGAAAATGAAACCGATGAAAACCACAAAAGGGAAGTAAGACTTGGAATATTTTTCCCTCATTCCCGTTCATGCACACATGACCACGCTGTTCACTGACGTGTGACCTTTGAGATGTTTTGTGCTTGTCATATGACCGAATCAGCCTCAGAGTATTTCAGAGGGGACGTGGGGAATTCACACAGTAAGTGACCTGTCTTGGCGTCCTGCCATCAGGCACAACTAAAAAAAATAAAGCTATTCCAAACAGAGGGGAGTGGAGAGGGCTCAGAGGTAGACACTAGCTAGGAATCTGTTTGTGTGCAGCCTGCAGCCTCCTTCTCCTGGAGCACCCAGGCTCATTAGTGGGCTCTCTGCAGTAGCATGAACAGCTCCTTTGCCATATGTCGTGGAGCCACCCTCCTCAACTAAGCTGCCTGCTCTGTGACAGGATGCCACTTCATGTGCTGTAAACATTACTGGACCTTCCACACGCACACAAAGTGCCTCAGCATTTTGGTTTCACCTTTGTAATGCTTTTTTTCCCCTAACATCCTGCAATATGAATGTAGTTTTACTGCAAGTCAAGTGACTTCCATGAGTCACAGGAAACAACCGTTCACCCTGTGAGTCCTAGACTTTAAAAGAGACTGCAAAGAGACTCCTACGTGTGTCTCTGGCACTTCCCAGGTGTATTATTGCTTGGTCATAGTTGTAAAGAGGCAGTAGTAGCAGAGCTGGGAAACTTTTCCTCACAGCCAGTGAGTTGATTTCCCACAGGATTTTTAGAATGAAAGGGTAAGGGGACTTGAACCGATAGGTAATCCAGTGGCTGGCCCCGCATTAAAGATTATGTTGATGTTACTGCCTAGCTGCTGGGTAATGTTGTAAAACTGTTTTTTTATATATATCTTTAAATGTCCTAAGTTTCTACTCCCACAATGTGTCTTGGTCCTGCCCGGCTCTATTTAGATTTTCATTAGAGACAGTTTTGTCATCTCTATCCACTCTTTAGATTAAGAGAGCATTGTGTTTACAGGACAACTCCCAGAGTACACACACACACACACTCACACACACAAACACAAACACGCATACACTACTTCCATGTTGTACTAATGTGCTAGGTAGAGCCGAAGGGATTACTGTCATTCAGGCAATTGGTCCATTTATCAAAAGACAGGCTGTATCGATCCGCCTCATTGGCCGCGGAGTTTGGAAACGCCGCCACAGCTCAGTAGACATAAGCTCGATGAGGTGTCTACAAGCAATAAATGTCTGCTTTTACAAGATCTGTCTCTGCTACAGTGTTTTAATCAGTGTGTTACTGTAGTCACTCCTCCGCGCATCCTCAGGATTTAGCCAATATGGAAAGAAAAACAGAAAAAAATCATAGAAACGAAGAGAGGCTGCAAAATTCTATAAAAGAAAATATTAATATAAGACTAAAAAAAGCCAATTTTTTTCTAAATTCTTGTCTTGCAGGTAGTTTCATTTACAGTTGCCAACAACAGGCTGTTTTGTCACCATTTCTTTAATGTTTGGAGTTGAAAATACCAGATTATTAGGGGTGGCGAGAATCAACTGAGGGTATGTTTTATTAAATGATGTCATAGTTTTTTATAAAATTATAACATTTTATGTAACTTGGTGTTTGATGCTTGCAGTATACTCTGTTAAATTAAATCAATTTATTCAACTGAATTCCTATAATCTGTATTTAAGATTACAAAATATGTTATTTTCAAAGTAGTGCATCCTAACCAATACTTTTTGTTTTCAAAGAGTAGTCCAGAGAATTATGTAAAAAAACGTAACCATCTGCAACTTCATATTTCAGTGTGTATTGAATCCTCAATAAGAAAAATTAAATGTTCTTTTATTTTCAATTATGTTTGTATAAACAAAATTTCATATTTTCTGCTAATTATTTTTAAGTTTTTGTTTCGTATTTGGTACACTGACTAGTTATTCTATTCAGAGTTTGTAATTGAATGGGAGGAAGACATGTTTTTCCTCTTTATTTACAGTATTTTCAGAAGTAAAGCTTTGACAGAGAAGTTTTTAATGAATTTCTTCTTCTTAAGTCTGCATGAATTTGGGCACTTCCTTTCAGACTTGATAACCATCTGTTTTGACAGGAAATACTGATGTTGACGTTGAAATGTTGTGGTAAACCATTAGGTTTTGCCATCCAGAAAAGTGTTTATGTACAAAGTGTCCATAGAGGGTTGTGTGTCAAACTTTTACTCCTTTGCTACATTGTATCACATCTCTTTTTCTTTTCTTTAACTGGAACCAAATATATTACTTTCGTCCATAGTCCCTGTTCACCTTAGCAGTTACCTAGAGCAAATCCTGATTCTGGTAGAGATCTGATCTGAAATGACTGCATTTTGATAATTTGTCGACACATGATTCTCATATTCACCCTAAATAAACAAATTTACATTTACTATCAGTTGTTTTAAAGATTAATAACTTAAGCTTATATTGCGCCTCTCACACTGTTGTTCTGCTTTTAAGATATTTCTACCCTGAAGTGTCGCAACCACAAAGTAGTGGTTGAAAAATTTTATCCAACACTTCACTGTAGACAACCAATCGTAACCAATTAATAATTCAAATGAGTTATTACTTTATATATTTCTAGTATGTATGTGTTTAAATTCAGACTATAAATTGTTTTCATTGTCCACCCTTATTATTTTTACGTTTTTGCTCAACTCAAACACAGCAAATGACCTGGTGATCGATGTGATTGATTTCCCGGCAGCTGACTGATGACTAATCACTCTAAAGAAATGATTTCATGCATGTTTTGCATGTTTTTATTTGTGACCAGCATTTGATGACGTGCTGTGCTTAGAATCTTGTGTTTGCGTCTCTTGCCTCACCACATATGTAGCTACAGATGACTGGTATGACTCAGCTTCCTTTTACAAACTCTGCAGAGGACAGTGTCAAGCAGAAACCTTTGTGGGTTTTTTTGACGTTGTATGTAAATGTTCTGATTAGTTTCTTTGAAGTGTAAAAATTCATTCTGATCAGCTTAGATAATGTGCTTATGTGTAGAGGGAAGTCAGCTAAGGTGAAAGGAAAGGTTTACAGGACAGTGGTGAGACCAGCCATGATGGATAGACTAGAGACACTAGGAATAGGTAGAAGACAGGAGACAGAGCTGGAGGTGGAGGAGTTAGAGATGCTGAGATTCTCTTTAGGGGAGACAAGGTTGGACAGGATCAGGAATTAGGTGATTAGAGGGACAACACAGACAGGAAGGTTTGGGGAGAAAAAGCTAGAGAAGACAGATTGAGATGGTTTGGACATGTTCAGAGGAGGCACAGTGGATGCATTGGTCGTAGAATGATCATAGAGACGGAGCTACCAGGTAGGAGAAAAAGAGGAGATTGATGGATGCACTGAGGGAGGACATGGAGGTAGTTGGTGTCAGTGTTGAGGATGCAGAGATGGAAAATGTTGACTCGCTGTGGCAACCTCTTTAAAAGGGACAAGCTGAAAGGAGAGAAGTCGTTTGCCGTGTGATAAGTTGGATGATAACCTATTATCTAGTGAACATTATCCCAAAAAGAAAAACCAAAACAAAACGAACTGAAAAGGAAATCCTCTGCCTCACCAAAAGATTTCCTTAGATTTGAATCTTTGTATTTAAAAATGTCAGCGTATCTTTATATTCCATATCTTAATAAATCACTGGCACTGAAGTACTAAATATTTGTTTTGAATCTTAAATATCTAGTATCCCTCCCATGAGGACAAATAAAAGGTCAGTCCACTTTTGACTTAATATATATGAAATACTTGGTGATTTGTCAATTGCATACCAGCATTAAACCCGTAGTCATTGGCAATGCCTTTATACCTGAAGTATGAGAAAAAAACTCTGTTCAGTCTGGTTATTTTCTGGTAAAATGTTTGTTTCCGCAGCGCTGCTAATCAACCAAGAGTATTAATTCAGCCCACTTACTCTAACATAGTCATATGAGTTGGGCCAAACAAGAGAATAAAGCATCTCAATCACCTCCTAACATTCACCAGTAATGAGGCTGCTAATCTGCTGGTGTAAGTAAATATGAATATACAGCAGCCCTGCTGTATAACATCTCTGCCCTTTCAACTCCGTTCTTATTTATGAGGCTTTCCTCCAATCTCTAATGACTCCCCTCCTTCTCTCCTCCTCCTCCACTGTGGACCTGCGGAGACTTGATACCTGTCAATAATAATGACAAATGTACCAAGGAACCTACGAGCCAGGAGGTAAAGCCTGCACAGAAAGGTCACGGGTTGATGTGAGTTCAGCTGCTGACTGCCTACGACTGGCGCCAGCGACCAGCCTGTGTTTGCGTCTGTCCCTGGGCAGATGCGATGCTCGCTGTTGTCCTAAAATCAGGCTCCTGCAGCCCCACCCGAGTTTGTTCAAGAGACTGAGGGAGTGTTTGATCACAGCTCTCTGAATCCTGTTGTGGCACATTATGCTGCGTCAGCTCTGAACGCTCAGGCACAGGTCTCTTTTCGTAGCCTTTTTTTCATAGCAGCAGTAAAATGAAGACGGTGGCGGCGAGGAGTACTGCACTTTTTGTTCTCTTTGTGTCTCTGTCTCAGTCATTGGCGTTTTGATTAGATCATGTGATGCTTCCTCCTCCTTTGGTGCACAAACCCTCTGTTTAAAATGATTACAGCCAGCCATTTCCTCACTGTGCTGCCTCACCACTGTTCTCTCACTGCGAGGTTTTTATGGGATGCATTCCCATGGGACAGTGTCCTTACTGTGTCCGGAGTCTCTCGCTATTCACAAACTCTAACGCCGCTATGGTCGGCCTAGTTTATTTTTGAATGGATGGTTTCAGGAGCGGAGATGCTCTGACCTGAGCGTAACTGTGTGATGGAGAGAGAGCTAAGAGTTAAATTAATCATGCTGCCGTCACACCAGCTGACGCGAGTGAATAAATAAAGCAGACAAGGCCCACTGATTTTATTTATAACCCCTGGTTCGATTTGATTCATTTCCTTGCCAGAGCATTTCAGGGAAAGGTAAACTGTTAGTGCCAACTTAGATGTAGTTATAAAAATGAAGAATCTGACTTTTTGCTGCGTGTATATGTTTCTGTTTGTCTTTGCTGTAAACACATGCAGTGTTCTGTGATTCCTTTTGAGTGAAACGCATCATCTTTACTGGTTTTCACAATTTTCTTTGACTGAGTCCCCTCACAGCTTTGGCTGTGCTGGCGTGGAGTGTTACTGTCAGCATGAGAGCGGCGCTGCTGTTATCCAGCTCCAGTTCCTGATCAACGAGGTTTGTTGTCATTATGTTCCCCTCTCCTTGTTTGGTTTTTCCTCCTCCTCCACCTCTGTGTCCTCCTCCCTTATGCTTTGCTTCAAGTCAATTCCACATATGGAAGGTAGGTAAAATGAAGGAAATCATTGGGGTCAAGTGATAGTCCCAGATGGGCATGCAGAAAGGAACCCTTATCAACAAAACTGAAAGATAAAACATGAAAAGTATAAGGTTTTTCTTCCTAAAGTAGTCAAAGGAGTGGGCTATCAATTTGGGGCAGCTGGTGGAGTAAGCAGACTTGGGTACGCCAGGTCCCCGGTTCAATTCCCCCTACGAGCAGCCCTCCGCTCCCTACGGTGATGGGTTAAATGCACATAATTTCTCGAAGGATACTCCTGAGGGATTAAGAGTTTTAAAATTATATATCATATTTTCTCAGATTTTCTAAAATGATCTATATTAATGGCAGTCATCATGATTTTCCAGTCACCAACCATTAGAGTACAATGTTTTTGAATGAAGCTCCCAATGATAATAGTGCATTTTAAAAAAATAAATCACAATTGCACCCAAAATGCATGTTCCAAATTATTATGCACATAGAGTTTCCACAAATTTAATTGTCATAAAGAACAAAAAATGGTTATGTGTGAAATTATAAACATTAGGATGTCATGCCTGACTGAAATGTAACTGAAATCCAGCACTATTTAAATCAAAACATTATCACAAGTGAAGTGAACATCTGAATGTACAACCCCATGTTGAAAAGGACCTTCTCAAGTCTTCCATCCATTGATTTTGTCAGTTTTTGGAGAGTGTCTGCTGGAACAGCCTTGCACGGGGACAGAATATCCTCCCAGAGCTGTTGTTGAGATGTAATCTGCCTCCCACCATCATAAACACTTCTCTTCATGATGCTCCAAAGGTTCTCAATAGGGTTGAGGTCAGGGGAGGATGGGGGCCACACCATAAGTTTATCTCCTTTGATGCCCATTGCAGGCCTACGCACTGCTGCAAACCCCTGGATGACCCTGCATCTTGTTGTCCGGGGCACGTTGGAGACACCAGCAGCTTCAAAAACTTGTCTGCTGCTGTGATGTGGCATTTTTACAGCTGCTCTTTTGATCAGACGTATTTGTCTGTTAGAAAGAGTCCTGAATTTTCCTTTATCAGCACACACGTGTGCTCTGAATTAGCTACATACTTTGCGATGATCGCGATGAAGTTTCTTGACAATTTTGATTGTCGTCATTCCTTGACCCAAACAATAAACTATTTGTTGCTTTTCAGCAGCTGAAAGGTCCTTCTTCTTCTTCTTCTTGTCCATCTTTGTTGAAAATGGTAGCCTGCTTAATAATGTGGAACAACCCTTTTTAGTAGTCTCCCCTTTAATTGGACTCACCTGCCAAACTAATTAGCACAGGTGTCTTCAATTAGTTTCAGTGATATACAGAGCCATGATACACATTACCATCCATGAGTTTAAACTGAAAAACAAAAAAATCTTACCTTACCACTCTATGCACTTTTTGCATAATTATTTAGAACACAGTGAAAAATACTATTTTGGTCTTGTTTTTTTCCTGATGCATAATCTTTCCAACTACATGCCATTCAGATATTCACATGAAAGTCGGTGTTTGATAATAAAATATGTAGACACTCTACAGTCAAAGCTAAAGCTGCTTCTCCGTATTCTCATGTTCAAACATGTTTCCAACCCTTCTCCACAGGGGGCGCTAGTGAGTGCCTTAGCCGATGACAGCATCCACTTGTGGAACCTGAGGCAAAAAATCCCAGCTATTCTGCATTCACTCAAGTTCAACAGGGAGAGGTATGGTGTCTTTTTCAGTCTCTGAAGTGTGGGAACAACATCCTCGCATCGCCCCATCAGTTTCCTCGCACTTCTCACTGTATAATTTGAGGATTTACTTTTTGCCATCACGCTTTATTAGTGAGAGCTTAGTATTTGTGTCCTCTTATTATTGCTGTAACTGTTTTCCAGCAGGAAATGTCTGAGTCAAAGTGAAAGGGGGTCAGTGACATCTTCTTGGACCATTGTTCCAGTGTTATGCGATGTCCTGATTTGCTTTGCCTTGGTTTTAGAAAATCCAGAAAAAAAGGGTTTCTGTAAGGAATGCTTTGGAGATTCTTCAGTGGAGTTTTCTAGCAATTAATTAAGAAAGTTTTCTTCACTTGTTTTATTTTTTTTGTTTTTACCTTTTCCCCCTGACTTAGATATATATGTTTATTATATAAAGATATAGATATGTAGATATATATTATATATATGTAATATACATATATATATATATATATATATATATATATACATGGAGGCACAAACGTTAAATGAGGCCTTGAAACCCCTGAACCATGAGGAAATCAATCATTTAAAAATACACTATTGCCGTTAAATGCATCTTGCTTACAAATGCTTCAAAAAGAGGGAGAGTAGCAGGAGTAAAATCAGAAACCAGGACTCTGATGAGCTTTCTGTTTGGAGGTTGATTTATTGTTGAGTCTCCACTGACTCGTAGTTAATTTAACTTGTAAGGATGATAGTAATTAAAGTGCATTTAGAAACTATACTTAGACACATGTCTTGTTTAATAACAAATACTCAGCAGCAGGGTTTTGAACTGGTTAAAGAAATGAAAACAAAAACTGGAAACATAAAATTTTGTTCCATAAAAGAAATGCATATTTAAAAACTATATTAACCGCTTCATACTGGTTTTATTTGGTTCTTTTTAAATCCTGTGCAGCCTACAAGTCATTCGTCTCCTAAAAAGTCTACACTAACAGGGCTTTTGCCAATCAATTCGGACCAGAAACTATATTTTAACATTCCTGGTTTTGGGTTATAACTAAAATTTTGTCCATGGAGCATTTCAGGAGACAATTTACTTTGCTTCACAGGATTTTTAAAGAACCAAATACAACCAGTATGAACCGAGTACCTTGTTTTGATAAGTGTTTCTATTCAAGAATTTAAAAAAATGTGTTTCTGATTTTGTTTCTGTTACAAGCATAATGCCAAAAGTTTCTTGTTTTTGCTCCTTGAACTGGTTCAAAGACCTGCGCAGCAATGACCAGGTGCATAGTAACAGGCAGAGAAGATCTGATGAACATGGAAAGGGGTGCAACATTGAAGCAGTGCTAAAGAGAGCAGATTAGTTTTTTTGTTTTTTTTTTCAAAAAGAGCTTTTTTTGTTTTTCCATTTTTTTCAGGTTATACTACAACTGTGATGCAAGTTTGTATTTGTAGCTTTAAAATGACATTTTTTTTTTCCTTTTTCATATTTTTGTCCTTGGTCTTTTTATTAATAGACTGAATCTGCAGCAACTTTCTCCTCCTTCCTGATTTTCTCAGTCTGGTTCCATTAGAGTGACACAGCACAAGTCTTCTGTAATTAAATCTTAGTCACTGGCCTCGTCTTCCAGTTGTGGCAGCATGATTAAGGACGGAGACGACTCTTTGAAAAGAAAGTGAGTCATAACATAATGAAAAGCCTGCTACTGATGGACCACCATCTCTTTCAGAATCACATACTGCCACCTGCCCTTCCAGAGCAAATGGCTTTACATTGGCACAGAAAGAGGGAACATCCACATCGTCAACGTGGAGTCCTTCACTCTCTCAGGCTACGTCATCATGTGGAACAAAGCCATCGAACTGTGAGTCCTGCGTGTCTTAGTTCCCACTTCTCTCTGCCACTTTGCCGGCAGAGTCATTTCCATATCTTGTGTGTGCAGTTGCGTGTTGGAAGTCAAAACAGAAAACAGAGGCTGGATGCCAATGTTAGCAGATACAGCATGTTTTGTAAGCTGAGAACTGTGGCCGTGATCAGTGAGTTAAGGCGATGTGGAGGTGGTAAATGTACTGTGTTAGAACTGGCTTTTTGAGACTCCTCGAGGTGTTTACTGCCTGAATTAATGCAACATCTGTGAGAGGAAGGGCCCACTTGATACCCTCACCCCTGTGACTCTTTCCTTGTCTCCCACTCGAGCATGTCAACTCCCACAATCGCAAGGAATTTCCTGCAGAGGTCCGATAAAACAATGAATGTTGTACATTTAGGGAACGTCATAAAATGTAATGATGAAACACTTTGCATCGTCTTGATTGTTCTATTAAAGAGTAGAATAAATGTGGAATACATGTAAAGCTTCTTTATTTTCTTATATAATTTATTTAAAACCTAATCCAAAATATTTACTGTAAGCGCTGAACCCAAAACATCTACATCAGTTGTTCTCAACTGGTCTCACTCTGGGACCCACATTGTCCTGTGGACATTAGGTCGCGACCCACTCTCATAGAATTCAAACCTAGCAAATTAATTTTCTATTAAAAAAAAACCTTTTAAGTTACTTCTTTTAACATACTCATTTTATTTTCAGTGTGCCTTTCAAAATAAGAGATTTTCTAAAATAAAGCACATGCTCAACAACTGATTCACATTATTTTGATTTTTGACCAGCTGTTCGCGACCCATTCAGAATGGGTCCGCAATACACTTTTGGGTCGGGACCCACCAGTTGGGAACACCCGATCTACATTGTAGGGAGTGAAAAAGCTTCCTATAAACTTCCTATATTACAATTATCTTTTTTTTTTAAGTGTAACTGAATTCTGGAGGGTTTGACTTGTTTTTTTTTATTATTTGGTTCTGAGGCATTTGATATATTTACCTTGTCCTTTTGTTAGACCATGTTAAATGTTTTGTGGTTGATCTTATCCCTTATCTTTCACTTTTTTGTGTGTTAACTGTCTGATTAGTTGTTGATATAATAACTTCTATGTATTTTTAGGCATATTGTAGTTCATATGGTAGTTTGCATTTGCAACATTATTATGTCATTACTTTTTTTGTTAGTTAAAGTCAATCTGTCAGTTTGGTTGATATTGATGCACAGTTTAGTTTTGCTCGGCTCTAATTGTTTTATTGTTAATTTAGTTATTAATTTGCGAAGGAAGCGTGGCACAAAGGGTAACACAGGCGGTGGATACATTTCCCTGATATTGTCTTTGTTGTTCTGTATTAAAAACACATTGAAGCTAATGATGTGGCGTAGGTGGTGAGTTCATCTTCCGCTGAATCTCTGCCAGTTATTTCTGTCTCTACATCTCTGACTGCATCGACTCATCAGCAGCAGCAGTGAGATCATTAGCCTCTGGAGCCAGACCACATTCAGAGGCTGCAACACTTTCTTCAGGCCAGACCTTCACTTCCTCTGTGGCCCTTTGCTCTGTTGCCACGGTGATGCTGTCTCCCCACACTATAATCTCTCACAGACCCTCATGTGACCCTGCTCCCCCCTCTCTGTTTCTCTCTCATATTTAATGTTTTCTTCTGTGGTGCACGGATGCACAGTTTCTTTTGTTAATGTCTGTCCACAAACAGAGACTTTGACAGTTGTTTTTATTATTCCTCCTCTTCCTACGGTTGTTTTTTTCCGTCCACCTCTTGCTGGAAGTTTAAATTTGTCGTTAAAAACACATTGTCAGTGACATTGTTTTTCATCTTGTCTTGATAACAATCTTTATTTTTCTCTTCTTTTTCGCTCCTTCTCTGTGCAGATCCACCAAGACACACCCGGGGCCTGTGGTGCACATCAGTGATAATCCAATGGATGAAGGAAAGGTATTTGGACAGTGAAAGGCCATATAACCTGTTTGCATTTAATCCACCACTACATTTAGAAAAAAATCAATATTTTAAGGGGCTTTTCCAAATATGCTAAGATGGACACTTCCAGTAGGGCATCTTTTGTTTTTTACTAATGCCTAAAAACTGTTACTGTTGGCTTAGTTTTTCATAGACAGATGGATAAAAACTTTTCAAAATTGCCCAAAAGTTTTTAGTGTTTCTGCTCTGAAACTCTGCAGGCTCTCTTCTACCTTCTTCTTCTTTTTCTCCTATGACTTGCCACTTGAGTGGTTGCCACAACAATCCAACATTTTCCATCTCCCGCTGTTCTCTTCATCTTCTACTCTGACTCCAACTACCTCCATGTCCTTCCTCACTGCATTAATCAATCTTTTTTGTCTCCTGCATGGTAGCTCCATCTCTAGGATCATTCTTCTACCAACATATTCAACAGTCCCTCCTCTGAACATGTCCAAATCATCTTAATCTAGATTCTTTAGCTTTTTTTCCAAACCTTCCTGCTGTGTTGTCCCTCTAATCACGTCATTCCTGATCCTGTCCATCCTTGTGTCTCCTAAAGAAAATTTCAGCATCTTTAACTCCTCCACCTCCAGCTCTGTCTCCTGTCTTCTATCTATTCCTAATGTTTCTAATCCATCCATCATGGCTGGTCTCACAACTGTCCGGTAAACCTTTCCCTTCACCTTAGCTGCTGTCTCTTATACACATC
>JAFBJS010001793.1:275857-316454 GCA_016785265.1 Paraplagusia blochii
AACCTTTCCCTTCACCTTAGCTGACTCTCTTCTATCACAGATCACTCCTGACTCTTTTCTCCAGTTGTTCCATCCTGTTTCTACTCTATTCTTCTCCTCTCTTCCACAGTTTCCACTGCTCTAAACAGTTGATCCTCAGTATCTAAACTCTTGCACCTTCTCCACCTCTGCTCCTTGTTACCTCACCATTCTACTATTCTCCATTTCCTTCACGCATGTGTAATTATCAGAGCTTCATGTAGGACGGACAAAGGCTTTTAAATGAGTATAGTTAGGCATAGACTTGGCTGTAAATATCGGCCAATTTTTACTATTTGAGAAAGTTTGACGCTTATTTAATTTTTTTTACACTCACATCTATGCTTTTGCCTCCACCTCTCCAAGGCTAGAATGTATGTTACAGCCATTTATAAAAACTGTAATTTAGATGATTTATTCATCTATCAGTCTCCACTGAGGCAGGCTTAAGGTGTTAATGTGATGTTCAAAAAGAACATCCAGTACAGGCAGATTTACCATAAAAAACTGTAAATTCCTTTAAAATATTAATATGAATAAATCAGGTGGATTGTTTTTGTTTTCTGTCATTATTATTCATGTATTTGCCTTAGAGAAATCGACACACCTACACAGATATCATATGATATTCTCTATTTTTTTTATCTATCAACTTTTCAGTAATTAAATAGTTGTTATTGTGTTAGTGTGTGCGTGCACAATATTTCTGCCTCTTTTTCACATAATAAATGCGTGCTGTGAGACCATTAAGAAATTGCAGTAGCTCATGTTAACTCCAGGCAAATGTGCAGTGTGTGGTTTCACAGCAATCAACTGAGCCGTGCTTTGCTTCTTTGCTTATTGCAGCTTTTGATTGGATTTGAGTGCGGCGTGGTGGTGTTGTGGGACTTGAAGTCCAAAAAAGCTGACTACCGCTATAATTACGATGAGGTAAGACATTATTTCATTTCCTGTTAGTGTCTGTGATGAAGGGAGTAAATTTGATTGTGTGTTTAATTAGCTTGAATAGACAGGGGTTTACTTTTTTTATGCCTTAGGTCAGGGGTAACAGTAATGTAACAGTTTTTTGTCTTGTACTACTTTTCAAGTGACCAGGCTGAAGTGATCTACCGAGATTGAAAACTCTAAACATATTTACCCATGTAAAATGGAATCAATGTTTCTGGAAAGTTATTCTGTCCAATACTAGACAATTCTTGTTTACATCAAATGCTGCACAAAGAATCATAGGACTGTTTCAGACAAAATGGTAAAAAATAATTGTGTCATTTTTCTATAACTTATATTGAAGTTTGTTTATGTTGTACACAGTTATTTATAGAATGCCTTTTGTCGGGCATCACAATCATTCGGGGAAATCCCCTGCATATATCGGTATGGGTTAATATCGGTCTCTCTCCGAATTTGTTTCAAATATCTCAAATGCCCACAGACTGGGCAACTATGAAGTAGACCTGGGCCACATACAGACAGTCCTGTGTTGTAATACGCCAGGTTTAATTACTGTATCATTGGAAAAAAAAATCAAAGCTCAAATCAAACAAAAGTTTCCCACGGAGTTGCTTCATAAATGCAGACGCTGTGTTTGCATCATACGCTGATGATATGCTGCCGTTGCTGCACTGGTGTGTCTTTCAGGCGATCCACTCAGTGGCCTGGCACCACGAGGGTAAACAGTTTGTTTGCAGCCACTCAGACGGCACTCTGACCACATGGAATATACGAGCCCCAGCCAAGCCTGCGCAGATCATCACGCCACATGGTACGAACTGCTGTGCACACACACACACACACACACACACACACAGTCGTACGGTCCATTCACACACTTGAACAAACATTGTAAACTTAAAAAAAAGAAAGAAAAGGAAGTAACGTTCGTGGCATTCCGCTTCGTGTAATGAAACCATCTGACTTATGACCTTGTGCAGGAAAGCAGCCTAAGGATGGAAAAAAACCTGAACCATGCAAACCTATTTTGAAGGTGGAGTACAAAACAACCAGGGCTGGGTAAGTGTGTTATACTCCACCCATCCTTTGTCCTTAGTGTCTGTGGTTTGATCCGTATCCTGCACTGAAACAGGCCTTTCCTGTTGTTCTGTCACAAACACATATTGTGTATCCAACTGGTCAGGCCTGTTGTTGGTGTCCCTATACTGTAGTTAAGTTAGGTGTGGGACTGGACCAGTCATGTCTCTTTACAAGTGAACAACCATTACAGTTTAATCACCTAACTGTTTTCTAGTCATTATCACAGAAGAGAAGAAACTTCATGTCTGGTTCACAGAGTCAAAAATTTCCACTAACAAAGAACTGTTTCAAAGAAACCAATCCAATTATCCCTGGAAGTTTTTTTTTTCTTCTTCATCCATCAGAGAGCAGGGATTAATATAGACGCTGTTGTAATTAAAAAATAAGCTCCACCCATCATTTAGGAATGAGGTCAAGTCATTTACTGATAGAGCAGTAGAGTAATTTATGTCCCTCTTCAGCTGTTCACCACTGATGAGATTCAAACTGAAGCTTCTTTGAAAAGACAATCAGCCCTGGTTTTTGTCTGTGTCTGTATATTCCAACCTCAGGGACCCATTCATGGTCCTGTCCGGGGGTCTTTCCTACGACACAGTGGGGAGGAGAGCCTGTCTGACTGTGATGCATGGTAAAAGCACTGCCGTCCTGGAGATGGACTACCCCATAGTAGACTTTCTAACGTTGTGTGAGACTCCATATCCTAATGGTAAGAGGCGACAGTTCCTACTCCCTCCTCCTCCACCCTGCATGTAATGACGTCATCGACTCGGTTAATTTTTGTACTTGGTTTGTTTGCCAGACTTCCAGGAGCCTTATGCTGTCGTGGTCCTCCTGGAGAAAGATTTAGTTGTAATAGACCTCGGACAGATTGGGTAAATATTCTGTTTTCTAAATATAGCATGTGTCATTTCGATGGGTCTCTAGGAACACTGGGCTTCAAAGACATATGAAAATGAATAAGACAATTTCCTAAGATAGGAATAAATATCCAAGTTGTGCTAAAAATAACCTTTTTTCAACTGTTAAATGTCATTCACATAGACTTCAGTAGTAAATAAGTACAGCCATATTATATAGAAACATTAAACAAGCTAAAATAGTCTGTAGGCTTGATTTCAAAATTATAAAAGTAGGTGGATTTTTTTTTACATCATTATAATCATCAATGCTCTTAGATTCTAGATAAGAGGTTCATAACCCCCCCCCTCCAAATTTCCCGGCAGGTACCCAATATTTGAGAATCCATATCCTCTGACTATTCATGAGTCACCAGTGACCTGCTGTGAGTACTTTGCTGACTGTCCTGCTGAAGTTATTCCTGCACTTTATTCTGTCGGTACCCGGCAAAAGAGACAAGGCTACAGCAAGAAGGTGAATGTAATTTCTGTTTTAAGCTGTTTTTTTTTTGTTTTTTTAAATAAATCTGCTTTATGTAGCCATTTTCCTTTCAACTCAGGAATGGCCTATTAGTGGAGGAAACTGGGGCCAAGGCACACAGAGCTACCCAGAAATCATCGTCACAGGGTTGGTTACTGTTACGTTACTGTTATGTAAATTATTTAAATCCTTAAATAAAAAAAAGGTTAATATAATACATCTGGTGCATATCACTTTATGTGTTTAACAGGCATGCTGACGGCTCGATAAAATTTTGGGACGCTTCTGCATGTAAGTTAAATTTTGTGTAAATTAAATTGATAATAAAACTGTGATTATAGATGTAGAAACACTGGTCTGGAACATGGTTTCCCTTATGTGGGTTGTGGCCCTCGGATGTGTTGGAAAAGGGTCATATGGTATCATGTTTGCAAAGACTCTAAAAAGACATCTTTGCAATACAAATAAAGGACATGAGGCTAAAAAAGCAAAATTGAAGGTTAACCAAGTGTAACCACGACACAGTTTAGTAACCGTTCCTTCCTTAATAATTCACATAAACAAGCAAAACCAAAAACAAAGAAATAATGCTTTTCTGGCCAAAAACAGTGACAGTATAGAGAGAGTATCTCTTTGTTTAACATCACGGAGACAACATTAGGGATGAGAATTGACAGAAATGTAATTATTTCTAGTTCTATTGACAATAAATGTTATACATGTGACTCTGCATTGATTCTCCTTCTAGAATATTTCCCATATGACCTCTTTGTCAGTTGTAGTAGGAAATAGACTGGGGATGTATAAATACTTGTGTTTCTTTCAACATCAACCAGAAACTGATGAAGTTCCATAGTGAAGGAACAAAATGTCTTTCAAGACATCAACTTAAAATTGACCTGCAATCAAACCTAATTTTGCAAATTAGAGAAAAAGAAGTTGCAGAGAAACCTTTAAATGTTACAGTGGTAGTTCACACACCGAAAAACTGTATGATGTTGAAATGATTGTACATTTTGGCGTTTCCATCTTTTATAGTAATGCTTCAAGTGCTATACAAGCTGAAGACTGCCAAGGTGTTTGAGAGGGCTCGAGGGAAGGAGGAGAAGTCGGGTGCAGACATAGTTGAAGAAGATCCCTTTGCCATCCAGACTCTGTCCTGGTGTCCTGAGAGCAGGATGCTGTGTGTCGCTGGAGTGTCCGCTCATGTCATTGTTTATCGGTTCAGCAAGCAGGAGGTGACAACTGAAGATGTGCAGGTAAATCTGGAATGAGGTGATAAGGGGGACAACACAGACAGGAAGGTTTAGAGAAAAAGCTAGAGAAGCCAGATTGAGATGGTTTGGACATGTTCAGAGGAGGGACAGTGGATACATTGGTAGAAGAATAATCCTAGAGATGGAGCTACCAGGTAGGAGACAAAGATGACATTGATGGATGCAGTGAGGGAGGACATGGAGGTAGTTGGAGAGTTGAGGATACAGAAGACAGGGTGAGATGGAAATTGTTGAATCGCTGTAGCAAGGCTGTCTTCCCCTGCAAAAAGGGACAAACCTTCCTTTCGGCTTGTCCCTTATTGCAGGGGGAGAAGTATTTAAAAACCAACATTTTGTTTTTAGTCAAAGTCTTGGTTGTTTACCTTAAATAGAGTTAGGGTTAATGTGGTGTTGTTTTTTTTTTCTCTTTAGCTCCTGGAGGTGCGAATGCATTGCGATTTCAGCGACGTTGACTCTCCTGATCCGGGTGGAGATCAGACGCCCACCTTACCCACACCAGGAGCTTCCTCTAGCCCTCAGGATTTTGAACCTCCCACTCAGACCTCCACCAATAACAACCCTTCTGATGGACCCCGAGACAATATTCCATGCCTGCAGTATGGAGAATTACATTTTCCTGTTCTCTCCTTTGGCAAATGTAGAGACACTAGAAATAAAAATGTAATTTATAAGCTGAAATCATCCGTTGAGTCACATTCTCCATCCTTCTTGGTAATTCACTTGGGGGGGAAAATGATGTAAAGTCTGTGTCAGTTAGAGGATGGAAGAAGGGGGAAAACAATAATAAAAACAATGATATTGTCAGTGCAGCTTACAGCCCAAAGGCTGATGATATTTGTTCCACTCTAAACTGTATCATGCCGTGTGTTTAATGGTTTAATGTAGGGTGCGGAGCTCTCCGCTGAAGCAGTCTCCAGGCTACCAGGTGGAGCTGGTGGTTCAGCTGGTGTGGGTGAGTGGGGAACCTCCGCAGCCAATCACAAGCCTGGCTATCAACTCTTCTTATGGCCTGTAAGTGTTTTTTTTTTTTTTTTTTATTGAGCGCTTAAAATTTAGATTTTCTTAAGTAGACGGAGATGCACCATATGGACCATATTTGTTTACCTACAGATGTATAGACTTATAATTACGAGTTCTCCCAGTCATTTAATATGATATGATACAGCTTATACTAGAGTTAAATATCACAGCAACACAAAGATGTTTTGTATACAACATTTTTATGAGCCAGCCAGTAAACACACAATGTAGTGAACTGAGACGTAACACATGGTGGCACAAAATGTAAAGAGATTAACACAATTGCTGAAACAATAACTGAACATTTTAAATTCAGCAACACTCATCTGTGTTTACACGGTCATTATGTTTCTGACTGGAAATAATTGTAATTTAGAATTACACCCATAACTAAAAGACTAAATTAAGATTTTGTTGGAGGTTGACACTCATCATAAGTGTGGGCACTCTCGTCTATATAGAATCAGATATACAAAGTTCTAACCCCAACATCCGTTGATTCTTGTGTTTCAGTGTTGTGTTTGGAAACAGTAACGGTCTGGCTGTGGTGGACTACCTCCAAAAAACCCTCCTCCTCAACATGGGCACATCAGACCTGTACAGTCCATGTGACCCATACCAGAGGCAGCCCCATTCACCTCGCAAAGCACGTCAGCTTTCTGGAGGTGAGCGTCCCTCTGTGATCACACACACCATTCTGCTTTTTTTTCTTCTGATTTTTGATTTTGCTCTCTTACTGAAAAAGTGTACACAAAGATCGTTTGATAAATATTGTTCTCTTCCTTTTGGATGTGGACTATAGAGCCAGGTCGGACACTTGCCAGCCACTGTTGGTTAACATTATGACCACTGCCCCGTGTTGTAGATTTTCTGCCTCAACAGGGGGCACCACTGTTCCCATCTGTTCCCTAGCAGCTAGCCAAGATGGTAGAAAACAAATGTTAGTGATCTGTGCAGTGGGAGATGATGCTGTGCCTTTGTTACTGTGCTTTTGAATGACCTCAGTGGTAAAACGGAACATAGAGTCTTTTTAATGTCCACTCCCTCTGCTTGTATTCTTTTTATGTCTATCATCTGTTTATAATTTCAGCCTTTGTTCACAGAAATCCCATTTAATTATGAAGATTTATTATTTTTAAATCATCTCATTTCATCCATGTTTTCAGTCTGTTTTCTGTCTCACTGTCTCTACTGTCTTTTTCTTCTTTTTGTTTTGATCTGAAGACAAACCGCATGTGACATCTTACATGTCCAGACTTTCTTACTTGTATTCTCAGTCAGTGAAAAAACTCCGCTCATCTCATTTCAGTAAGTCATGACATATCACAATGCATCCGTCCTATTGTAGAAAACAGAAACCCTCCCTTTCCCATGAAGTATTTTCCCAGATTTTGATACAATAGTCCTTAGCACCTCAATGTTCCTTATTTAATAAAAAAAAAAAAACAGCAATGGTCTGAGGGGAGATTCTTGGGATGGAAGGCTCTGTAGCAAAATCCGTTGATTTATTATGTACCACAGCCTCCCATTTTTTTAGATAAACGTTGACACCTTAAGTCAACAGATTTGTACTAGATTTGTGTGCTCAGGTGTGGCTCTTTTACTACACTGTATGGGTAGCTCCGGGGTACGAAACAAAACTTTTTACTCAGCTCTTTCTTGACAGTGAAACATTACTTAGCTCTTTTTTCTGGGGGCAATGTTTATGAGATTTTTTTTTCCGATCATTTGTGCTTTGAGCCACTTCTGAGTGAAACCTTGTTTTGCATTTTCTTTTCTCCCAATGTATGCCATTTGTAGCCTTTTCAGCTCCGTTTCTCAAGAATCTCCAGTCTTTTGTCTCTGTTAATTGTTTCAAGTAAAAACATTGGCCATATTTAAGCCATATTTTTAGCCATCTTCCCAGCTACATTTTCAATCGTTTCTTATGATGAATTGCTTTAGCCGTTCATTTCCACTCCTAGTTTTGGCCAAATACTATTTCTTTACGGGCTTAAGTCATGTTTTTTTTTTTTTTTTACCACCGCTTCTCTAGTGTTCATAATTTGCAGTTTCCTGCTGTAGAAGCTGACTTCTGTAGAAACTTCATGACCTTGGTCCTGATGATTCATGTCTTTGACTTTGTTTTTAACCTGAGCCTTTGTGTCCTCCGCAGCACTTTGTGATTCCAACGATGGATCCAACCCTTCAGAGGATCGCTGCAAATCACCTACTTCAGGTACACTAAGACATTAATTGCAAATAATACTTGTCTGTGATAATTAGTCCTTTCCAACTGCTAATGCTTGTCACGTAGGATCTACCTCACCGTGCAATTCAGATGATGAACGAAGACAGAAATTCATGCAAAAGGGTAACTGTACTGTCCAGAACTGCTCGTGCCCTTTACAGCACTTCCTAAAAAGGCACTTGCCTAATTTGTCTTTTTGAACCTGTTTCCAGTCAAGCAGAAAAGCAGACGCTTTTCCAAGACGGTTGCCAGTGACTTTGGTACTGTATCAGCAGATTGCGTTTGTTCTGATCACTCGCTCACTCCCTCTCTTTCCTTCTCGCTCCTTAAATGACGGCGATCTAACCACAACAAGCCTTTAATCCTGTGCTAATTTGTGCTTTTTGTGCCAATGAATGAACAAAGTGCATTTAGATTGATTTTTCTATTCACTAATCTGTAGTCTTGGGCTTTTTAAATGAAATCAGAAATCTTGTACCAGTTGCATGACTGTTTGGAGGCAATTTTCTATGCCTGGTTTTGTGACAACACTGTTGCACAACTGTTTGTAGAAAATAGCCTGGTCTGGTGTTTTTTTTTCCTGATTGAGCACAGTTAGTTATTGAAAATCCTCTTCTCTGTCACCACTTCTGTTGCATTAATATATGACAATACGACAACGGAGTGTTAATATTTTTCTTTTTGATGATAGACACTTTGCTGCCTGTTCCAGGGCTTCACGAGTTTGGCTACTACTCTGACTTCATTACATCTTCCTCCCACTCTCTTTGCATAACAATGTTGACTGAATTATAATGTCTTTATATCTTCACTGCCTCCTGCTTGGTTTGACATTACAGGCACCTCTGGTTTCTCTAATGCTTCTCAGAGTTGTTATGGGTTTGGTTATAGGTTGGGCAACTTAAGCATAGAATGTGCATTAGGAAAATGTGGAAAAAAAGTGATTTAGAAATTATGTAATATATAGTTACAGCCTTAGAACCTCGTTTGAGGTCATGGATTGGCGTGTCCATTATATAACCTTTCTATCGTATACTTTCAGATACTGTAGGTCTGTCCTTTTCTGCCGAAATCAGTTTCTTAGATGTGAAAAGAAATAGAGTATTGTACTTTACTCTATTTCTAGTACGTTCATGATACTAGAAATACTGCTACAAGAAATTGGAATAATTAAGTGTAACTGTAAATTAAACAGTTTTAAGATTCCAGTGTATATTAGCAGTTTTTCCTCAGCAGTTGCCCTCTCTTTTTATAACCAGTCCTAGCTCTGAGTCAAAACCCTAAACCCTTTTTCCATTTAATTGCCTGTTTTTTTCTAAAAAAAATGGATAAAATTGATTATCACTCTCTTTAATTACATTTTCAATATTTTTTTTTAACGATGAATATTTAGCCGTTGCTCCCTCTTCATAAACCTAGGCTATTTGTGTCTGTTGCAGCCAGGATGTCACGGAAAATTAGCTCCTCTAGTGAGCATAAGCCAGACGTGGGTAAGCCAACATTCTTGACATTTTCCCCCTGCAGGTGCTCATCTCCAAAATCTCCTGTTCTACATTTGTGTTGTATTGTTAGACTGAGTGTGGCACCTCTGTTGTTTTCTGTACACCATAACCTGAGATGGACATGTTTCTATGTGCACTCTGAACAGACGAAAAGCGCGCAACGACTCGCTCTCTCTCATGTAAGAAGAGCATTAGTTTTATGAGGAAAGACAAGGCAGCATCCAAGATGAACCCTGGTTTATGTAGAGCTAAGTCAGCCCCCGACTGCTGTGAGTGGACCAGCCATGGTCTGTCTTGGGCTGAAGTGGGATAACTGGTACTAACTCCCACCCACTGTTGGGGCTTCTTTTTTTATTTGAGTTTCATTGGTTAAGAAAGTAGCCCTCACACAGTGACTGGTTGGTAAAACACGGACTTTGACAGCACATCTGGTTTCTTGTGTTTCCACTGTGAGGGTGATGCATGTTTCTTGGTGTGCTCATAACCCAGTCATTAATGTATGGACTTCTGTCAGCACGATGTTAAGACATTGTCGGTTAAATTTATTTTTCAGGTCTGTCTACTAAAGCTTGCATAACTTCTTGTTGATGATTGTGTTTTTAACATAGAGGTGTAATAAGCAGGGATCCTTGTTGTTGGTAAACAGGTAGCCCCCACTATGTCATGCAAATGGTGCTATAAATCCTTTACAACAGATAACTTAACTAAGAGAAAAAAAAAACAAAACTTCAAATACTCACTCTTTTTTATAGAAATTTTATTTTAAACTTTGAAACATTACAAATGAATTCTCGCCAAAGTTGATTTTATTCATTGACAGTAAATTGCTTTGTTTGAAGTTTTGTTTATTACATAAGTTTCACAATGAAAACGCCTGTCAGATGATCACATCTTGACTCACTTCTTCTTTAGCTTAAACATCAGGTGATTTTCTTCTGGTGGCTGTACTTCTACTTTAGTAATTATCTGTTGTTTTGACTCATACACATCCCATCTACCGATAGAAGAAAACTCAAAATTAAACCAAAAGCTCATAGGCAAATGCCAGTCGCCCCTTTATTTGCATAAATCTATAGAACTTGGGAGAATTCCTGCATACTGAACCTCTTTTTTAAAAATTTTGACCCACTTAGGAACAATCCTATATTCTTGACTAAAAATGATCTAGTAGTGGAAGCTTTTTATGCCTGCACTTAGAACACACTCATGTAATGAGCTACATATTTTACTGAGAAGAAGCTCCTGCTGGATTGAGTGCCTGTAACCTCTACTGCCCCTCCATTTCTCTCAAATCCGTCCTTTGTCTCTCATTTGTCCACATATCTTTGATCAGATGCCAAGGACAACTCATTCACCCGCTCACGTAGCTCCAGTGTAACCAGCATAGAAAGAGAGACCCGTGAGGCTATCTCCTCCTTTCACTTCTGCGAGAGTTTTCCCAGAAAGACGGACACTCTGGTCAGTCCATGTCTGCTGGTGGGAACCACCCAAGGCTCTGTGATGATGGTGGCCCTCAGTGTGCCCCCTGGTGGGGAACAGAGGCTCCAGCAGTCTGTTGGCGTCTCCTCCTGTGGTGAGTGTTTCTTAATGTCACTTCCCGGTAGTTCTAAATAAAAACTGGGCATTTGAAAAAAAATTCCCCTAAGCTTTAAATTGAATTTTAAGCAAATACTAATAATTACTCCAACCTGAGGTGTTCAAAGTCATCTTTTTTTCAGGCACCCTTGGCAGACTCAAAGGAGGCATTTTGACAATGGCTCTCCTCGACTCCACTGGAACTCTACTGCCCCCCGTCTACGAGCCATGGTATGACCCAAATGCCTCAGATGAAGAGAAGGAGAAGAGCCGGAGGCGCAGGCCAGCCTCCCCTCCCTCTTCCCAGGAGGGCCAGGACTCCCAGTTTGCTGTGCTGTGCTCGGAGAAACAGGCCAAAGTTGTGGCAATGCCGTCTCAGACTCGCATCTACAAACACAACATCACAGAGACCTCCTTTGTCCTAAGGGCCGATGTTGTTCTGATGGCCGGGGCAAACTGCATCGCCTGTTTCTGTGCCAACGGGCACATCATGATGCTGAGGTGTTGTGCCGTACTCAGTAGAACCAATTTTCCGCTGTCTACGACAAGTCTTCACAATGTTGAACTTTTTTCTTCACAGTTTACCAAGTTTACGGCCCCTGATAGACATCAACTACCTGCCTCTGACAGACATGCGAATAGCCAGGACGTTCTGCTTCTCCAACCTCGGCCAAGCCCTGTACCTCACGTCTCCCACTGAGATCCAGAGGATTACTTACAGCCAGGAAACCTGCGACAACCTGCAGGTCAGAAATCTCACACATGCAACAGCAAATGGTTGTGTCACTCAAAGAAAAACTCCTAACAGAAGACAGTACTTAAGTTAACGTCAAAATGGGATTATATACATGCAGGTATAACACCTAGAGTCAACTTAAATCATGAGGATTTCTTTGTTTCTGTGTGTTTATTTAAGAGGTTCATCCTAACAGTTCAAAAGTAGGCAGACCCTTTTGCCCAGTTCTATGTTTAGATCACAAAATGCACAAGACGGCACCAAATGGAATCTTAATGGGTCAGTCGGTCAGTGTGTGTACAGGGAATAAACATGGAAATCTGCTGACGTTTGTGTCCTGCAGGAAATGCTCAGTGAGTTATTTACCCCTGTGATGACACCCGAGGCTCCTAATAGGGGGTTTTTCAAAGGTCTTTTTGGTGGAGGAGCACAATCCCTGGACAGAGAGGATCTCTGTAAGTACAGAACCGTTGCACACTCTCATTTCTTGCTGTATTTTATGTACTGCGGCATGTCCCCTTTTCCTTCTGCTCTTGTTATGTATTCATTTTTGTAAATCCTTGACAGTTGGTGAAACAGCTGCTGGTAAAGCTTCCCGTAGCCTCGCTCAACACATCCCTGGCCCTGGCAGCATGGAGGGCATGAAGGGAGCAGCATCAGGAGTTGTGGGAGATTTGGCCCGAGCCCGGATAGCCCTGGATGAAAGAGGGCAGAAGCTGGGCGAGCTAGAAGAGAGAACTGCAGCTATGATGGCCAGTGCAGAGTCCTTCTCCAAACACGCCCATGATGTAAGTCACAGACACTTTTGGGGACAATTACATTATCCTTTCAAAGGAACTTGTGTCATTGTACCATTGCCATTTCAAGGCACCATCTTCTCAGAACATGTCTGGCAACAGGTCAGCAGGGCAACAAACCAGTCATGCTTTTGTGTTGATTTTTTTTTTTCCTATAGATGACTACAGAAAAATCTGATATAATAGTTTACACAAACCTGGCAGAAGAGATTTTAAATAGAGCTGCTGGATACAACCTTTCTCCTTGTACTTTGTATGCCAGGCCACTGTGTGGTGCTGTGTCACCCATGCGCTAACATACTAGCAGTGGCAAAATTTGAAGAGGTTCTAAAAACCAAATAAAATACCAAAAAGCAAGCAAATAGGACTTATTTTAATAGATGAATAGAAACATATCTTCTCCAGCAGGGTCCAAACTAATTGACTGACTTCTGTTTTATTTCCCTGTGCCTTTAGATGATGCTGAAGTACAAAGATAAGAAGTGGTACCAGCTCTGATGTGCAGCGTGTGGAGCATCAGACTCTGTAATCACGCTCACACCACGCATTTTGTGAGGTGTCGCAGGTTCTCTCTCTTCTTCTTTTCTCCATTTCTGTCCACGCCGGGTTCTGCTCAACAGACTCGTGCTTTAATTCTCGGCACAAAACCCCTCACCCAGCATTACACGTGTCACTGGAGGACCGCTGAGGAGCATACACTGCTCAACCAGGCGCTGCCAGAGTGGAAAAGAAATGGAGGAAGAGACGGAAACCAAGGAATCTCTCTTTCCATTTTCAGCTGTGGAACTGTGGAGTTTATCCGTATCACTATTCAGAACCGCGGGGGAAAGGATCCAGTCTTGCATTCATATATATCCCACATATATCTATACACCCTGCTCTTATGTTTTCCGAGATAAGGAAGACACTTCTGAGGAACATGTACTTGTGGTGGCCTGATTGTTCTTTTGGTTTCTTCTTGTTTTTAACTTTCTCTGCCCTTTATGGTGTCTGCCAAACAGAGTGGACCGAAATGAGGAGACAAGTCTGATGAACCTGTGTGCTCTGAGTCTAATCAAGTTAACGGGAGTGATTGAAGGACTTCCCACTTTTGTGTTTCATGTCTAAATTATTCTGTCTTTTTGACTGTTTCTTGTTTTGTCCAGAGAGGGCCTTTCTAAGCACTTAAAACCATTAAATAAAAGAACAGGGAGATGAGAAATTATTGCCTCTCAGTAAGGGCTGGTAGTACACTAGTTCATCGCTGGCTGCTGTTTTCCCCCCAAGGATTTCTTTTTTATCCAAGTTGTTCTTTGGGCTTGGAAGAATAAGCGCAATGAGAGTCACTTTAGATATTATTTTAAAAGTGGAGTAATTTATTGGGAGAGTACAATAGTTAAAAATATATTTTGGGCATTACATTTTATTTTTTGTCTTTTGTTGTGCTTAATATTTTTACCCTGCTGACAAGAGTTTACATTATTCTACTGTGGGAAAACATGAAGCTAGAAATGAAGGGTTCATACACTGGAAATAAAAGGTTGTTGCGAAATTCTATAGATGAAGAAAACAAGGCATAGAAATTGTCCTTATTGTAATTAACATAAATGTATATTTTGGTTAAAATTTCAATTTTTTTTGTGATACAGTATTTATCTATAGATTATGGATATGTGTTTATGTTTTCTGTCTGTCATTCATTTAGGTCTGCTGTAGGAAAACAAAAGCATGTGTGTCTTAGCACATTGGAAACTGTCTCGTCTTTGTGGCGTCGGTAGAAACAGCCGAGCATCGCAGTGTCTGTCACAGTAACGTCAGTCGTCTTCTATTGCCTTTGCCTCATAATGCATATGCTTAAGCCTCATATTTATGTGTCTATCTTGGACACTAGTCTTTCATATTTTCTTTACTTTCAGGTCTACTTAAAGTTACAGTTCTTCAAGTACATTTATCCATTTAACCCTCGCTTTATCCAAAGCGACTTACATTAAGCTTGACGTTAATGACCGTGTAGAATCAAAACAGACTTTTGTTTTCATGAGGTACAAGGTCTCGCTGCTATCTGTGTCAATGTAGGAGCATCTTGGTCTTCTTTTCTGCATTTGAGTAGACCAACGTCGCTACTGCTGCCAAAAAGTAAATAGCTAGAACGGGTGGACATAAATCTAACCGTGAAGGCTTAGGCAAGGTGCATCATACTCTTGCAACTATGTTATGTTTTTTTCGACACCAAAGAGTTGCTCAATTTCACAGAGTTGTCTTTATAATTGGAGTCAGCTTCATCCTTATTGGACAGCAGTTTAAGAGAGAAATCTTTTGAAAAATCAAGTTGTTGCGTTTAAGGTCACTGAGTTCTCCCAGCGGGGAAAACAATAATATAATCATTTGTCCAGCACAGAATAAAATGTTGGACTTGTTTACAAACGCGGACACAGTCTTTCCAGGACAAACAAAGGAGCAGACTGTAAGATTATGCTATCAGACTTGTGAAAAAGAATTTTCCAATTTTTTTTCTTCTCCTATTAGCTGCTGGCTGTTCCTGGAGATCAGGGAGGCTACATTTTAAGGTTATGTTGGGATGTATTTCTCAAATTAGAATTGTTTTTGTTTCATTTGGATGACCGTCTTGTATTTTATGCTATATAAAATAACAAGAGATTTATCAGTGATGATTTATACCATAATCATTAACTGCTGGGACGTCACTGTCAGCTTTTAACTCAAATGTGACAACAAAGGTATCATCTAGTGCTTATACAGTCAGTTACACAACTGTTTTTCTTAGGTTTTGACAGGATTGTAAGGATATACAGTAGTCTTGTTAGTAACCATATCATGTTTCATAGCACATGTACTGTTTTTTTGTGAGTTCAACAAAAAAACACAGTCTGCCCCCTTTCTCTGTTACTTCAACAAAGAAAACAAAACTCACTGACCGCAAACAGCAGCACTACTTGACAAAAGGACTTGTATTTCTTCTTTAAGGATACAGTTTACAATTGAAAATTTCTTATTCTTATGTTAAGGACAAAGGCTTCAGGTTGCTGTGACATGTTTGACAGGCAAAATGAATTGGCAGACATGAAATTTACGAGATACTGTGAGATGTTTTAAGTTCCGTTTCTTAGGTTTATGTAGACACATAGTATAATCGGAGATATCAGTTATACCAAAAAAAGAACAAATATACAACCGGTAAAAATAATCCCCCCGATTTGTTGTTGACTGATTTTAACCTGTGCTCCTATATCCAGTACTATTGAGAGAAACAAAGTCTAGAGAGAAGCTAATATGGGGTTTGCACTATTTTTTGTACTTAAATAAGAGTTTTGTTGGAATTATTTTAGTGTGTTATTTCCTATGTGTCCCATTTTATTAGTTTTGAAGGGACCAAAACATGACAGAACCTACTATGCTTATCTGTGTCATTGCCAATTATGCTAACTGCTTCACTTTCAGATTTGTTTTCAATGCAAGGATCATAATGACCATGATTATATTTATAAATCTCAAACATATATAAATATATATATATAAATATATATAAATAAATAACTTTAATTTCAAGACTTGTTGAAAAATAACAACCTTTAATGTAAATTTGGAAGAGTGTAACCTACACGTCAATGTCCAAATGATGGTTGTTTATAACGATTCCATCATCCAGACACGACGATGAACAGTTTCTGGTTATATATGAACACAAGCTCATCTCTGACTCAAGCTTTGCTACTGCAGGAGGTGTCGTCTCCTCTCGGTGGGCCACTCTGACTTTCTACGAACTGTGGCCTCGACTTTGAAGTGCTTCAGTTTGCAACATATATGTCCTAAATGGTCCCTTATTGCACATTGAAGGATGCATGATCTTAAGTGTTTACAAACTTGAAACAACCATGTATTATCCCTGTTAGAGATTGTTCTGTCATTTCTATTAACCACCACGTTGAACAAAGCCCTCCCTCACCCTAACATCTCACCACACACATTTAAGCACATTTTGTCCATTTGTTTTTCTTGGTTTGATGATGATGCCAATTTTATATGTGTGAGAGATTTATCTATTTATTTTGTTGGTGTATCTGGTTCTGTTACTGTTTTGCTTCATGGAAACTCTTTGCTTTCTCTGCACTGTAAAAAAGGCATTGAATTATCATCTGTGTTCAAGGCTCCATGCAGGAGAGCTGGAGGGTTTCTGACTCACCATCCATCAGTCCATGCATCCATCCATCCGTCCGTCCATCCATCTGTCTTCTGGGATGAAATATCTGTGGAGTTGCAGTATTTTCTCATAGTAGGCAATTTTTGTACAGTTTTATTAAAATAAATTTCACATGGATGTCTGACTTAATCTGCTGCCACAAACAATTTAGACTGTAGATACAATATATATAGATATTATTGTGCAATGGAAAATAAATGTAAAACCAATCACAGCACAGTTTGTCCTGTGTTTTTTTTGGGTTTTTTTTTTATCATAAACAGTCATCTTGGCTTGCCTGACCTTGTGAGCAGAGGGTAGATAGTCCTGGTTTGGGTGCGTAAAACACATCTGCAGTTTACACAGTTATTTCTCAAGTTTAGGATCAATATTGTTAACAATGCTATATAATATACTGTATATAATACACGGGCATTGTCCCTACGCAGTGCACCCCACTCCAAGCTGCCCACTGTTCACTTTGGTGATGGATTAAATGCATAGATGACATTTCGTTGTGTGCAGTGATGTGAATCACAATGTGTCACAATGACAAAAAAATCTTAAAATCTTATATTAATATTTACAACACTTAAATTTGCATTTTTTATATTTTCAAAATATGTGTTTGTGAACAAATTATAAATATTAGCCTTGAATGCAAAGACCTCTATAAGAGAAAAACAGGTTATTAGATAAAATAATAAAGAACGTTTATTTTATTTTATTTTACTTTATTTTATTTTATCAGGATGTCCTGCAGAGGGCGACAGTTTCTGTTTGATATCCCGTGATGCAGTTGGGCTTGTTCTCTTTCTCCTCCTCCACGGTTCTTCTTCCACTCTCAGCAGCTGTATCTTTCTCAGCCAGTGACAGACACCGTAGTAACGGCCACGGCAGCAGCACGAGCAGCGGGAATTACTATTGTATACTATTGTAAAACGTCCAGACATCGTGATGGAGGGATGAAGAGAAGATTGACAAAAAGGTAAAATAATAATTTGTTTTTTCTCGGCTTTATTTTGAAGCGGTAACACAGAAAAACGTCTTTGACAGTAACTTTTTAGCTCTAACACCTCGTTTATCGCAGGTGTAACGATTCAAACAGCTCTAAATAACCGTCGACATTTTCTTTTTTTCAAAACTTTTCACGTAAAAACCGTTAGAAAACAAACGCTCAACGGTTACACGGCGGCTAGTTATATGTGTTTTACCAGAATTTATCGAAACGTCGGTTATGTTTCCACTAATTGGCTGAGATAAAACGAACTACGTTACAGCGTCTTTATCTTAGCATGTCCACGTACTTTTTTTTAGTTTGTAAATCTCTCAGGTGAACTTGAACCAAATATGGTTACTTCGAGGGCAACTGGACATAGATGGATTTTTGAACTCTCATCCAAGCGGGTTCTTCAGTTCGTGGATGAGAGGATGAAACTAAGAAACCCTATTTTGTCCACCCGCCCTCGAAGTAACTATTTAACTATGGAATTAATGTATGTATAATTAATAATCTACACAGACAACTCAACAATTAATTTTTGTGACACCTGGACATTTCAAGTACCTGGTTGTTCATGTTGACTTTAAATAGAAACAAGAGCAAAACATGTAATTTAAAGTGTCTGTTGGTGTACTTGA
This sequence comes from Paraplagusia blochii, assembly GCA_016785265.1. NCBI lineage: Eukaryota > Metazoa > Chordata > Actinopteri > Pleuronectiformes > Cynoglossidae > Paraplagusia > Paraplagusia blochii. Next base: position 294,239 of record JAFBJS010001793.1, read on the forward strand.
TGTTAAATTTCTTGGAGAAATTGTCCAGAGCACTGCATACTCTGTCAGTTGATGTTAAATCCACCATCAATATGACCTTTTGCAGACTAGAGTAGTAAAACTCTAGAGCAGTGTTCCCCAACCTTTTCTGCACCACGGACCGGTTAAATGCCTCCTTTAATATTTTCACGGAATGTCTGATAAAATGAAATTTCTGGTGTTGTGAAATATTTTCCTACCTATAAAATCTTCATACCTGAATTAATTGTGCATAACAAGGATTTCTCAAGTGCACACAGCCTATAACTTTCTGGTACCAGACCGGTATAAAAGAATCGAATCTTGTATCAATGACTCTGCATCATTTTGAGTTTATTGTTGTTGTCTTGACTGAGAAAATATTTCCTAATCAAATATAGTTTCATTATTGATGATGGAATCCAAGCCATTCTATTGTTCAGTTCTTTTGTTGATATGGCTATGGATCAAGTGGAAGTAATAGTCAGATGAGGCCAAAAGGAAACATTATTTCTCTGCGGACCGACACCAATTCAACCACAGACCCGTATAGGTCCCTGGCCCAGTGGTTGGAAACACTGCCACAAGCAAAAAATATGAACATGATGTGTTGGATTATTAAAAAAAAAAAACTGCTAATAAGAAATTGAAGATTGATGATGGAATCCTAGCCATTCTATTGTTCAGTTCATTTGTTGATATGGGTATTGATCAAGTGGAAGTAATAGTCAGATAAGGCCAAAAGGAAACATTATTTCTCTGCGGACCGACACCAATTCAACCACAGACCGGTACCGGTCCCCGGCCTAGTGGTTGGGGACCACTGGACTAGAGCAGAATGGAATTTTCCATAATTTCCTGAAGGATATTCACAAGTGATTAATAAAGTTCTATCTATCTAAAAATAGTTTTTTTTTAAAGAATGTTCATTACTTAGATACTGGTGTTTATTTAATACTTTTTCTTTTGTTTTGTTTTGTTTTTTCAGCTTAAAGACACAGAATTCGGTCTGGACTTGTGTGCACAGTGGGACTAATATGGACCCCAGGTCCACAGACCCTCATTTCAGTAAAATAAAGATAATGTGTATGTAAACCAGTCCTCCTCCTTTTCTTAAAATGAGCCAAGGGCCAAATCTTGTCCTTGAGTGGCTCACAAAGCTCCATCTGTCCCAGTATCTGGAGTCATTCATCGACAATGGATACGACGACCTGGAAGTTTGCAAGCAGATCGGAGAGCCAGACCTGGATGCCATTGGTGTCGGCATTCAGTACCACCGACACCGGCTCCTAACTGCAGTGCAGACGCTGAAAGAAGGTGACAAAAGAAAATCACCCGGCTATTACTTTATCCTGGAACCAGTGGACACCTTCTCCAGTCACCATACTTTATTGACTAGCAGAAAAGAGGACTTCAGAACCCGGAGGACACTCACGGGGGTGAGAGAGATGCACCAGAGTTCCTGTCCTGGAAACCATAACCTGAGATTTACGGACTGTAACGACTTTGTGACCTACCCCAAACTGAAACTGAAGGTCCTGATAAGGGATAAACTGGCAAAGGATGGGATTAATCTGGGAGAAGCGCCTTATACCCACAAGGTAGGTCCATGATAACAAACATATACCAAAGGGTGTTGCTAAATGTTTTCTTTTGACACGGCGTCCTGAGTAATTTAATGCACTCTGACTGTACTGAATATTTCTTTGATGATGTTGAGAGGACCTCCATTGCTACACACAGTCTCTGGTATCATGGGGAATGGCCTGCTGGGATTCAATTAAGTGTCTTCATTTACTCGAAACATTTGATGTTGGGATCCATCTTACTTTTAATTAGTTTGAGTTTAATTGCGTGTGCTATTGATGAGACGGTGCTCTCATCCTATTTGTGTATTTTACATAATTGTCAGAATTAGGTCATTTGAACAGAGCATCAGTTCCATGACTATTTTATAACTGTAATATTTAAATTGTTTCTTATATTGTCCTTTAAGGAAATTTTTTTGGTGCTTGCTCCTTACACCACAGTATATAAGGCTTATATCCAGGACTGATGCTATTGCTGTAAGGTCCAGGCTTCCTGCAAAACAGTACATTTAATTAATAAAAAGGAGAAATTAAAACATGTATTAAATACATATCACAGTGACTTTTGTCCATCTCCTCCTCTCCCTCCTTTTGCTATACTTTTTTAGGCAAATAAATAAATAAATCAGTAGTATATTTATAACCCAGCAACATGAAATAATGTGTTTTGACAAGAGTTTAACTTGTGGGCAAGATGCTGCACCCATGTTTATGCATGGTAGGCTGTAGGATCGAAAACCAGTTCATGGAACAAAAATTGGATATTTTGCATGGAGCAGAAACAAAACCACAAACATGTTTTTTTTTTTTTGTTCTAAAATACTGATAACAGGTTAATACCTAAAGTTTTTTCTGTGTAGCCCACTGTTAAAGTCATTTAGGTCCTAAAATGATCCAGGAACAACATTTTTTTGTTCTAACCAGTTCAGAAGCATCAACCTCATGTTGGAACCCAAAAACAGAAATGGAAAAGAAATGTTTCTGTCCAGAACCAATTGGCAAAAAATCTTTGGTTCAAAGCCCCAACTACCATAGATTCTGCACAGAATATTTAAAGATCAAAAAACAGTCATGAACCCAACATTTTTAAAATAATCTTTTCTGTTCAGAAACAAAATTTTCTGTTCCTGTTTTAGCTCCTTGAAGCAGTTCAAAGGCCTGCCCTATTTCCGATTAAGTTCACACTGAACTTCATTATCTCGTTTTCCTAAAAAAAAAACTAGGGATGTCCGATATAACAGGGGTTTTCAAAGTGTGGGGCGGGCCCCCGTGGGGGGCGCGTGTGACCCTGGGGAACATGCTTTTTTTTCCCACCGTATTACAATAAAGTGTAATTGCACATCCTTGTAAGTTAAACTATATCTCTTTCTTTTATTTCTTTATGTTAAGAAGGATACAATGTTATGCAGAGGTGTACCTAGATCTATTTTATAGACAAATGCTATTATTTATAGCTGCGGCGGAGAGTGGGTGGAAAAAGATTGGGAAGCACTGCGATATAACATTTACCAATACCGATATTAACCGATATTGCCCAAACACTTCATTCGCTATACCGATATAAACCGATACCAATATTAACCCATACTGATATAGGCAGCTAATTTCCCCTGAATTAGTGTGATACCAGACTAAAGGCATTCTTTAAATAACTGTGTACAACGTAAACACACTACTTTAATATAAGTTATAGAAAATGACACATTTATTTTTTACCATTGGTGGAAAAATTGATATTCAGATATGTTCTTATATTAAAACTTATAATGATATCGGTCCGATATTTATCGGTGGACCGATATATCGGACATCCCTAAAAAAAACTTTAAGCCCAAAGTTTATCACAAAAATCGTCTTAATTTTTTTGGTGAGTTTTATCCAGAACAAGCTTCTTTGTTTGACTCTCTGCTCCCACTATGTGGAAAGCGGCACGCCTGCTTTCCACATAGTGGGAGCAGAGAGTCCTAGTTCAATTCCCAGAGGAACCAGGATGCAGTATGGCTGTCTCCCTGGATTTTACTCATCAGTAACAATACAGAGGAATTCTCCCAAAAGTCTCCTTCAGCAGCCAAATGAATTTTAAACATTTTTATACATATATTTGGATGGAAAAAAAAACAAATAACGATAAACTAAGACTGTTAAATAACTTAAACTTGAAATATGTGTAAGTTGAAATAAGAACATTACGGTTGGCAATTATAAAGCAGAAATCCTGGTTCACACAGGTTCACCACATTTTCTTTTGATTTGGTTAAACACAAACCAATTCACAATTTGTTGAAATGTTTTTTTTTCCCTTATTTGGATTATGATTTTGTTTTTATTTTAGTAGTGGTTGTTACATGTAATGTAAAGTCTTAGTAACAACAGCAGAAAATCCTTTGACCTCTGCTGACAAGTGTCAGTAGGACAACGTATCAGACGTCCAGAGGGACAGATGTCACCATGACCTGATGTTTATGGTTCTGCGAGGATTGTCTCTGTACTGACAACGGTCACCATCTGTGGTCACTATAGAGACTTTAAGTAAAAGTGATTACAGTGGATACAGTAACAGAGGGTTCTTTGGTTTTGTCATCATCCATTTAGTACTTAGTGTTTAATCTCAGGCCACTAATTTCCCCGTATTATTTAAGGGTGTGATGGACCAGAGGTTGTGCTGTTGCTGACCTCTGGCAATTCTGTTAAAAATAAGGATTTCATTTACGTTGCAACAGATTGTCTGCCTCGATCCCTCCCAAGCATCAGTGCTACAGTAGACACCACCCTCAGTTTGTCTTTACACTTTCAGCCCTGCTGTAGCCGTGCGCCCCTGAGCAGTAGCATTGACCCAAAACAGGATAGTTCCTCTAACACACATTTCACTGACTTGTTGTTTGTTCTCCCTCCTCAGCTGATACTAATTTAAAATGCTGCTCATCAATAATGAATTAATCTAGTGCAGAGGACAGATGCAGCTTTCCACTTTGATTGGACTTGTGTGTCAGAACACAGCACGGATGATGAGATTTAAATATATTTTAAGTTCAATTTCTTGTTGCGTCAAAATAATAATAAAAAATTTGTTGTTTGGTGTTTGTGTCAGTTTTAAATCACCATATTTACAGATAAACTAAGTTGCATTGTGCCTTTAAAATACAGTTGTTCCTTCCACAGCTACAAACATACGCCCTTTATTAAAAATTCACACAGTACAAACTAGTGAGTGAAACTGCTCTATTTCCAAGCCTTTCCACGTGAGGTACAGGTAGATGTCTGATCAATGTCCAATCGCCCTATTTGTATTATTGGTTGATATTAGCATAATTGTTTGATATGTGTAAGAATATTTTTATCAATAATCATTTATAATCAATAATAATTTTATCAACAAAATTCTCCTAATGTGCTGGGTTTTCAAGATTTAGAAGTTTAAACCCAGTAACGCTGAGATTATTAGTAACCTTGGGAAGAACTGCTGCACACGTAGGTATTGGTTGATAACAAAATCGCTTTGGACAATATTGGTGTATCAGATGTTGGCAAAAATCACATTTAGGAAATGCACATTTACACTGCATATAGGAACATCAACTAAAATTGTTCCTGAAGAAACTGGATATACATTGGTACACATGCTCTTTTTGTAAAAGTCATGCATATTGGTCAAACTGGACCAACTCATATTTTTGTTGAGCACGAATCTACGAATGCCATCAATGTAAATCAATGTGAGCAGGTTTTTATTGTCAAAATTCCATGAACAAATGATTCTTTCCTTATGCATTTTACAGTGTATTTGATAACAAACTGTCTCATACAATCTCATAGTTGTATAAGATGGAACCTATAGTTCCTCAATAGGGATCAACAACAACACAAAATAAGATAGAAATATCAGACATAGACTCACATGTCACAAAGGTGAGATGAGACTCGGTCCACATACACATTGGAACGTTTGTTTTTATTTGACAAAGTCATGTAACAGACACGTTCATTATCGTGTATTTGTAGAGCAGTTGACTTGCATTATCTAAACTAATTCAGAAAAAATCAGGTCATGCAGGGTGGAGGGACCTCTATGTGATAATAGTGTTTTGAAGCAGTTTTTCACTCAACTTCATTAGCTGTCGTCTGTATAACAGTTTGAGCAGGTATGTAGGCCAGTCCGCCACATTTCCTCACCAAGAATAGCAGAGAGCTGCTCCAGGCTGGCTCAGCCAGCAGAACTGACACACTCTGCCAAATGACATTAGTTTTGTCATTAGGGAAGAATTTGCTATTGAAAAATAGAAACATTATAATTGTAAGTGTCCTTGTCATTTTTGCCTTATAAATAATATTTCAAGTGCGTGACCAAATTACAGTAGTGGTCACAGCAAAGCCCTCCATTCCCCCGTCCCATTTTTCTAGAAAAAAAAAAACGAATTAGGTTAGTGGTTTGCGGAGGGACCATTTTTTTTTTAAGTACACTAATGGATTGTGAAGGACTGCAGACTGATTAACATTGTGGAAGACAAGAGCTTCACCAAACTGTGTTCCACGAGCCACAGTCACGATGGAAAGTAATGTCGCAAATCCACTTGTTATTTCAAACATAGTTCAGAGGAGGTAAGTGATTATATTGGTAGAAGAATGTTAGAGATGGAGCTACCAGGCAGGAGACAAAGAGGAAGGCCAACGATGAAAGATGGATGCAATGAGGGAGGACATGGAGGTAGTTGGAGTTAGAGTTGAGGATACAGAGGACAGGGTAGGTGGAAAATGTTCACTCACTGTGGCAACCCCTGAACAAAAAGGAGAAGCTGAAAGGAAAATAAGTTTTTAACCAAAGATTAAATTGTGGTTTTGCATATTGTTCTTTACATTTTTAAATATTAATAATTCCACCATTTAAGAACGTCAATTCATCAGGATTAGATATGATTCATCATGATTCATCCACAACTCCCCTATGATTATTGATAAAAACTGTAATTGTTTGACAGCCTAAGGTGAAAGACCTGGTCTCTGCAGGTGTTCACTGTCACAGACTGTGATTGACAGACTGTGCAGTAACTGTAGTAGTTTTACACTGTCGTCACAGATCAGTCTGAGTTTGATGGTGAAATCAATTTCTAATTACTACTATGTGCTCTTGATTATTCTGCTGTGGTACTAGTTCACACATGCCTGCGGGACCTATGGGTGACGAGTGTGGCTGGGAGGGTTGGGGGGCGGTGTAGGGGGCAGATGGAGGAAAAGGTTAATGAGATTATAGCTGGTTGATCTGTAATTGACCTAAACACTGGCAAACTTTGGAACACAGAAGTTGAAACACACTAGCTCGGGTTACACACTACGCATTCTCTGTGTGTTCTCCGTTACCCGGCATTTTGGTGATGTAGTTCTGTATGCAAATGATAAACAAAAGTCCAGATGTTTGGGTGGTCTCCAAGAGGCCAGGTTGGGTGTTTAGGCAACAATGACTGACCATAAGATCTCCCCATTCTAAATGTCTGGCTTTAAATCGTCTTCACAATAGGTGTGAGAGAGGGAAAAAAAAAGTGGTTTATTTGTGTGCTGACCTTCCCAACAGTTTCCAGCCCCCTCTTTTGACAGTGATCAAAAACAAGTCAAAGTGACTAATGTTTAGCAAAGTACACATTGTGCAGCAGCGGACATCTGTCTCTGCTTTTGTCACTGTAACAACAAGATGGAATGGACATCTTTTGGTCTAATCAAGTTGGTTTGAAAACCAGCACAGATGTTACTTTTTTGAGCAAGGCTGTCCAAAGTGCGGACAAATGTACCTCTGAATAAAAGAGGACATTTGTATGTCTTGTGATGATGCAAAGTTGTTTATTGTGTTGTTCCAAGTTTTGAATAGAATTGGAACAATGGTCATTAAATGTTGAAATTAATGACCACTGTTAATGATTAAAAAAAATATCTGACACTTAGTGTATATATCAAATTGACCACGTTGGCTATGTACATTAAAAGTTGCAGTTTGATCCTGATAGCAATGTATATCAATTTTACATGTCTGCAAACAAGTTGCCTCGCAATACCCGAAAAAGGACAAACCAAAAGGAAAAGAAGACTTGTCTGTGTCTGCAGCAGAAGCAGTGGACACACTGTGGCTGCTGGCACTGAGACAATGTGACTATTAAATGTTATAAAATACATCTTTATTTGTTATTCAAGTCTTTGGAAGATATCAACACAAAATAATCCTGTTTGTATCAGTGAATTAGGAGCATTTCTATTTCATTTCATTTAATGGTTGAAATGACGATTCACATTTATTGTAGTTTTAAACAATAAAATCAATATAATACCATCTGCTTGTAAGGCATTTGCGGCTGGTGTTTTACTTCTTAGAACTATCACTCTATATGGAAGTTTCCTTTTTGGTTGGGGTGAAAACTACGCATTCTCTCTGCGCAGACTGGCTGCTTATAGAACCACTGTGTTTTGGTCTGGTTGCACTTTAGTCCTAGAGCTAGTCACAGCTCTATCTATTACTGTTCCTTTCTTGACTGTGTAGTTCCCTGTTGGGAAGGTTGACCCATGGACCTTATTCACGTCATGTCTGAATGCATTAGGCCAAAGCAGTGGGTCATTAAAGAAATATAGCTGGATTATTGCACTGAGGTTAATGCTGGGGGAGTGGTTGAACAGCCTTGCACAGTGCTTTCAGCGGCTTAACATGCCATGAACACACTCGTCGCATATGGTTTGGGACTCCGAAAATTCCTGTCCAGCTTGTTATTCACAGAGCAGCCCGGCTCTGTTCTCCTGTGGCCATGGCACTGCTGAAAAAAGAATAGTACAAGTATCTGTACCACTTTACCAGCACATATTCACAACTGTCAAATGACATCACTGTAGAGTGAATATCAAGGATGCACATGTTATTCACACGAGGGATGCTAAGCCATGTATAATGTAAAAAGCCTCTTGCTAAGCATGGCGTAATCTCTGACCTATATTTATTAATTTCAGGATATAAGTGTCCACTGTCAGCGGACAGGCAGTTTGAGACAGATGCTTCTGGTAGATTAGTGTAATATATATTGTTCATATTATTGGATATCACCCAGTGTTAGTCCATGTTAGTGCATTTTTTCTAAAGGAATGCACAAAGAAACACTCTCCAGCGTTCACGTCCCCGATTGCTCTCCTTTGTTCAACAATGTTAAGTAGCTCTTTGAAAATATCTGGCACCCTCTGCATTCAAATTACTGCGCAGTAGAGAGAAGGTGCCCTGAGCTTGGGGCAAACACATGAAAGAGAGAGAAAGGCTGGAAAAAAAATAAAGCAGTTTAATTCACATTGATAAAGGATAATCCAGTTCTCAGACGGCCCTGTGAATGCTGGGAACCTCTGGTCCTAATGAGTATCTTTGAGTACTTGGCTCCCAGGGCAGAATATCAGATCAGTATTCAACATATTCAAAGGTGCCTAATACATTTCTTACCACAACCAAATTTATCAACAATGGTGTGAATGTTTCTCAGGGTTTTAATTTTACAAGATTTGAGGTTGGTTTCAAAATAACCTACGTGTCTTGTTTTGAAACAATATCATTTTATTAATTTTTTTTTCATATAATAAAGTGGTGCCATAGCTTTCAAACGTCTCAGCCTTCGTCCAACTCCACCCTCAACAAAAATTTTCGAGAAAAATTTGCCGTCACTTTTGACTGAATTTAAGCTTCCGAGCGATCCCCGTCAAGCCGAGTCAGGCCGAGAGAGCATTCGGGCAGCCGTGCTTGGCGAGTCAAGCCAAACTGCGTGCGTTCTTTCTCGTTCAGAATTCAACAAGAACAGACCTACGACCAGCGCGGCTTTTTATTGAATTATTTCTTATGAGAAAAATTAATTCAGACCTCGACCACCAACCTGGAATGGATTAAGTTTGAAAGCTGAGGCACCACTTTACTCTGTTTTGGTGATAGAAGAGTGTCAGCTAAGGTAGATAGGTGAGACAGCCATGATGGATGGATTAGAGACACTAGGTATAGACAGAAGACAGGAGGTGAAGGAGTTGCTGAGATGCTGAGGTTCTCTTTAGGAGAGACAAGGATGGATCAGGAATGAGGTGATTAGAGGGACAACACAGACAGGAAGGTTGGAGAAAAAGCTAGAGAAGACAGATTGAGATGGTTTGGACATGTTCAGAGGAGGGACAGTGACCAGGTAGGAGACAAAGAGGAGATTGATGGATGCACTGAGAGAAGACCTGGAGGTAGTTGGAGTTAGAATTGAGGATACAGAGAACGGGGGGGATGGCAATTGTTGACTCACTATGGCAACCTCTGAAAAAAAGTGAAAGAGCTGAAAGGAGAAGAAGAAGATTCTGTTTTTGATGGATAGATGGACAGACAAACAGACAGACAGATTCATTGAACTATATTGCTACCGTTAATGACCATGTCACCAAGTCCTACAGTAGATGGCCCCAGAATTTCTTAAAACGCTTTGGATTTTCTTTTATTTACTTTTTCATTTGGTTTCTACCAAGCCCCCAGAAGAAGTGAATAACTCTTTTATTGAACTTTATTGAACTTAACCACATAACATTACAAGAGGTCAAGGTCACTCTCAAGGTCACTTTTGTCCTATCTTATTGCCTGTAAAAAGGGGACAATCACAAGAAGGGTTGTTTTTAGTCAGGTCAACAGGAGAACGCAAATGTTAGAGATAAAGGATGAGAACGTGGAACCATTTCTCTAATGGAGTCATGTTTCTTTTCCATGATTTATTAATGTGTAATCACTGTACTTCATTAAATTCATATGACTCCACAAACAGAAAACTCATTAAAGTAAAAATCCTGAAAGATGCTTCCAGTCTCTGAGGACATGATGGGTCAGTGAGTGGTTTGTGTCTGTAGATTATGTGAGTCAGTTTCTGTGGCTGGCAGTCAACAGAAAACAACCCAATTAAACGCCCTAAGGAGAATTTATACTGACATGTGAGTGTATAAATTCTTCATCAAGAAATACTCTTTGATCTCTCCACAGTCATGCTGAAGTTTATTTTGACGAAAGATTTTTTTTCATTGAAAAGCTTGTGCTAACCCCCAGATATTTCCAAAAATAAAAAAAGAAAAGCTGAATAACTTCTTATTTATCTTCTATCTAAGATATGGGGCGCTCCACCAATGGTTGGGGAACACTGAGGTTAAACCGTAATGTATTTGCAGCTGTGGAGCTGTGATGTGTTTGCTCCATGTAGTTGCTGAGCTTTGCTGCTCCACTGGATTTATTTTGCTTCTCTTGACTTGACTTCACAGCCTCATTAAATAGCCATATGGAAAATATGAGATCAGAACATGAAATCGTCCAATGATCGGACCAGATGACCCATGGATGTCATGGTTCATCTGGTCTCATATGTCCAGGATTTATTAAAACAGTCTGTCCATTGACTTGTAGCCTTTACCCAATAGTACAGTCACCTTTAAGCAGTCACTCAACCACCATGGTTCAAGTCAGTGTTGTCCAACCTTTTTTGCGCCATAGATTGGTTAAATGTTTCGTACTACTTTCACGGACACATCGTTAAGTTATGGCATATCAATATCCCATAATAAATTTTTATTTCAGCAATCCTGAAATAGTTTCCTACCTATAAAATCTTCCTACCCTAAATTAACTGCGCATGAGCACAACAAGGATTACTTAAATTCACACAGCCTAAAACTTTCTCCTAACAGACCAGTATGAAAAGTTAGAATCTTGTATCAATTACTTTTTGGCATTTTAAGTTTATTGTTGTCTTCACTGATATATTTCCTAATCAAATATAGTTGCATTATTGATGATGGAATCCTAGCCATTCTATTCAGTTCTTTTGTTGATATGGGTATGGATCAAATGGAAGTAATAGTCAGATGGAGCCAAAATGAAACATTATTTCTCTGCGGCCCAGCACCAATTCTCTCACGGACCGGTTCCGGTCCCTGGCCCAGTGATTGGGCACCATTGGTTTAAAGGACTTACATATTTTGATCCCCAAAAATAGGGATTTCCTCTCTTAGTCCTGATTGTTGGTCTTCTGAAATAGGTCATGCATGGATTGGAGCTGAAAGGCAGCTTATGTGCTGTGACTCTCAGGAAATTAAAGCTAATTCCACATGACACAAGAATAGTAAACTGACTCACTACCACTGATCAGTAGTGTTAAAAAAAGTGTCTGTTTGTTCAATTATGGAACTGATCTTAACCTAGTAATTAAGGGATTTTCATTTCAACGGTTGGTACATTTCCATCCTGACATCCAGGGGGGAAACAACATCCAAACATTAAAATCTGTGAGAACGTACTGTGGTAGTTGAACTTAGTCATAATCCATCTGTAGACACACAGAGGGCAACCCTGCCCCAACCCCCCACACCAGCTTCACACACAAACACTGAAGACTTAGTGTCGACGGCGTCTCATTCAAAATGCAAAGGAATGAAAAGGAAGACCACACACAGCTATGCACGTTTGATCAAATCTCTGTAGATTTTTCACATTTGGCTTCAGAATTTATTCATGACCATTTGTGCAGGTCATTCAACACCAGAATACTTTTACCTGACTCATGGCTGTCAGTCCACGTCACGTCCCGAGTGGTCTGGCCCATTTTTTTGCAGCCCACCCTTTGTTATTGTCTATAAGAGCAATGTATTTAACACTGATTATCGTTTAATAAACCGCAAAAAAAGCGACTTGGAGTTTTCTCAACACTGAAACACATCTTTTCATCAATGGTACATGGTTTTGCCATCTTACTGGTCCATTTTTACCCCACACTGTCTGTAGGCTGTAAAGCAGCGACACTGCCCCCAGTGTCATTTTGCCAAAGGGCCACATTAGCAGTTAATGTTAAAAATAGGAAAGAAAAAGAAAAAAATGGTGAAAATGACATGAAAAATCAGTTTCCCACTGTAATACACCACTTCAGAAGAGTCTTTTAATACTCACATTCATCCAGCAGTGTCTTCTGTGAATCTTGTGGCCTCGCTAACATTCAACTTTCACATCAAGGTCAGGGTCACAAAATATTGCTCCACGTGCCGCAAGACTACTGCTGCTAAGCTTTCTAGAGATGTTCAGTCAAAGTTATTATTATAATTATATATAAAATAATAATTATTATAATTTTTATTGATAGGATTTAATAAACCTTAAAAATAATAGTAATTTCTTAGTAATGTTTTGTGCCTGTTTCCCTTACGGATGACACACAGTCAGAGTAAATAGTGCGGTAGAGAAGATCTTTGGCCGATGAAGAGTAAATTGTGTTATGATAAGCACAGCAGGGATACAACTCAGACACAGTGTGAAGAGCACTCACGCATTAGTTCTACTTTGCCTGTTTTTCCAGTGGTTCTCTCCCCCCGTCATCCCCTCTCTATGGTTTCCACTCTTGTTTTCATTCACTGCTCATCTGCTGTAGTGCTCTTCACAGCTTCGTCCCCATCCAGCTGTGCGACTATGGTGGGACCAGTTCAAGCATTGCCGCCTTCTGGTTAAAATTTTATCGTCTGTACTGAGGGCCTCTGTAGAGGTGCACTCCACATAATTTAATATAGATTTTAATTTTAAATGTTACATTCATTCATGACCATAATTCCCTCTTAGTCAAAGCTTTATTTTTGGTAACCACTTCTTACCTTTGAACCAGCAGAATATGACCTTTCAGAAGACGGTACATAGAGTACGTCAGTACATATGTTGATTTCTCTCTGACATAGGAAGAAGTCAAGGTTCAGACTCTTGTAGTGCAGCGACTACTGTACCTTCAGATCATGACCCACTTTCTGCTTCGTCTCCACAGCTGCTAAGACCTTTGTCCCTTATGAATTTCATATGAATGAATAGAATAAACCACCACTACATTCTACTGACACAGAAGAGACATTTTTGCAGCACACCGAACACTTGATGTAGTTATTAATGTGTGAAATTAAAAGATGATTTATTTTAAGATGTTTAGAAATTAAAGGCTGGAATAGTGTTTGATTTATTTTTATTTTTTTTAGAAGGATGGTGTGTGTATCCTCTTTGCGTGAATTATGTATGTTCTGCAACATCCAATCCAAGGCTAACGGAGCAGGTTAATTGTGTTCATTCCGCCGCAGGTTAATCCATCGTTTTTATTTTTCACACTGTCACAGCATTATTATTCATTCATGTGAACATTGTTGTCAGGGGGATTAAAAAGACAGTTGGCAGTTAATCCTGGCTTTCATTTCTTAAAGTTGTTATGGGTATTTATCTACAAAAATTAATTAAATAAATATTATTCAAGCAAGAATATCAGCCACATGAACAAAGCTTTAATGGTAAAAAAAAATATTGTTTAAATCAATTCCTTAAAATCTTTCCAATTAAAAACACATTTCTTTCATTTTGTTGATTGAGATACCAATTTTAGTTTAGGAGTTGCACAAGATTATTTCTGTTGATAACACTATTTTGTAAACTTTTTGTTTTCAGTCTCATTTTGTGAAAAGCTAGATGTTTCTTGAGCAAGAAATTCATGACTCGTATTGTATATTATTATCCATATTACATTATACTATAATGTGTCTTGAACTTTTCTCCAGGCAAATAATAAAATAAAAGTAAAAAAAAATCTAATACAAACACCTCTTTCCCCGCTGACTACAGAAAGACTCATTCAATCTCAATCTTATGTTGCAGCTAAAGTTGCTCAGACACTGATTTCAGTAAGGGAAAACACAACAACTTGTGAAGTCGGCTGAGGTAACTGTGGCAGTCATAGTGCTTTTATGTGTCCAACATGGACTCCAGGACTGAGGACTGTTTAAAATATGCAAAACTTCTTCAGGCACAACTTCTGTTCTGTCACCTAAAAAAAGACTCTGTTCTCTCTTCAGTTTAACACAGGCTGGAGTCATCAGAATTTCTATGCGTTGCAACCTGTGTAAGCTTCAGGCTCATATTCAACTCCATCCACCATGGAGGCTTCTATTGCTATTGAATACTATTCAAAGTATCTAAGAGCGTCGATGGTAAACATCTTTGTACTATCCACACACATGGTTGATTCCCATGTGCCAATTTTTAAATAATCCTCCACTGTTATAAATACTTCTGTCTGCGTTAAACCATTGAACGTTTGTAAAAATTGAGGAGATTTTGTCTTTTAAGTTGTCCAAAATAATAAAAATCCTAAAGCCTGCACTCTTTCACTGAATACAATCTATGGCAGACAGCTGTCATGAAATACTAACTTATTAAAATCAAATGTAGGGCAAGCTGAAGTCCCTCACCCGCCCTCCTCTATTCTCCTCCAAATATTACAAAACAGCAGTGGTCAGGAAGAACAGATGGCAAAGTTATATAACCTAGATGTGAGTTAAATTTACCCCAAGGACACGTCTGAAATAACCACCGTGGTTTATTTACTAGATTGAAAAAAAGTCAAATGTTTGGTGCAGGAACAATAATTGGAAGGCAGAAACAAACAACAACAACAACAACAACCATATATGTTTGAAGAAAGGTTTTCCTGCCCTCTGTATCTTCTACTCCAACTCCAACTACCTCCATGTCCTCCCTCACTGCATCCATCAATCTCCTCTACCTGGTAGCTCCATCTCTAGGATCATTCTTCTACCAATATATACACTGTGCCTCCCTTGGACATGTCCAAACCATTTAAATCTGGCTTCTCTCGCATTTTAAATTAGAATAACATGTGAAATGTATTTTTACCATCATCTGTACCATCTTATATTTAGCTTGAAATATTTTTGCTTGTATTATTCTTGTGGATGATTTTAAAGGAGACAGGGAAACACGTATTAACTATAAACTGCTTGCACAAAAAATCCAATAGTCAGTTGACAGTGTACTTCTGTGTGGAAATAATCACTTGTGCTTTTTCAGTGTTTCTGTCATTTGCCTGTTGCCTTGTTGGTTATCAGTCTTTCATGAAGCAGTTTTTTTTAGTGCAATCCCTTTTAGTAACAGATAGTATGGTTCATGTTATAGCGGTGGTGAAAATAAACCTCTTCCAGAACCGGGCAGAGAGGCAGTGTCTCCTGGGACGGGAGCCAGCTGTGAGCACAAACCCTCGGTGCAATGGTTCATTTGGGCTGTGAGAATCTGACGTGTCCCCAAGGTGAACGCCGGCACGCCAGAAGAAAGTGATAGTCCTGTAAGAATATGTTTAGAAAACCATTACGTTTGGTGTTCTGCCATCACCTGAAAGAATCAGGACAACACCATCCGTTGCACTCTGAAGCTACGGATGTTCACATGAGAAGAATTGCCTGTAGTGAATTATTGAGTGTCACTTTTTATATCTATGAAGGACACTCTCTGTCACTGCTGCTGCTGCTGCTGCTGCTGCACACTGGTGTTTGAAAGCCTTGGTCAGCCTGCTCACTGCTTTTGTCTAAAACCAGTGAAGTTGGCTGTGGCTTCTTTGATGGTTTTCAGAGTGCTCCTCTTCTGCTTACATTCAAATGTCTCACTGTTTATTTCAGAGTCTTTGTTTGGAGACTGAGTGAAAGGGTAGGTGCTGGTGGTCAGCATAGCCTTTCAAGTGAAGTGCTCTGCGTGTTTTGTGAGGTCACTCAGCTGATTTTGCTATATTAAAAAAAACAACCAAAAACCTTGTTAAATGTTGGGCCAAGAACAAAAAGAGAAAACGCTTCTCCACACACACGGTGCTAAAAATATCCCAGAGAGATGAAAAAACTCAACATGACAACTGTCAGACATGCTTTTCATTGAGGGGGAAAAAAAGCAATCATTCTTCTTAGAGTCCTCAGCCTCCAGGCTACTGCATGATCTGATTTCTGTTTGGGTTACCTCCAGCTACGCACTTAGTTTCATATTGTGTGATGAATTGTAATACTAAACATAATTTTGGGAGTTGTAGGAATAGATTGCACTACACAGACGTGGAGAACGCCGTCCCAGTGCCAGGCTGCCGTCCAGACACATTTCGGCAATTACATTTGTGTTTCGTCAAAGTCAAGTCAAAAAAAAACTGCACTCATCAAAAGTTCCATGACTTTCTATTGTTGTTGTTGTTGTTGTTGTTGTTGCGCTTTTCTTTATAATGTATTGCAGTCAGATGTTGTAGCAGAGTCCAAACAACCTCCATTACCATCACTTCCCTTTGGAATATTCATCTCCCTCTGGCTGAGGTACAGTTTATCAAGGGCTGTGCCTGAGAACAGGTGTTGATGCATTGCATTGCATTTTCTCTCTGAGGGTGGAAAAAAAATCAAAGTAAGCAGATTTAATTAATGCCCAGAACACAGGAACACTGCTCTGAAGTAGCCTCCTAAATTATTCACTATTATTTTCATTTAAAGTATTGCTTTTAAGGCACTGAGCAGGTACCGTATTTATTCATACGTAAATCGACTATACAGTGTTTTTAGGTGTCAGTCACTATAGCCACGGCAAACATCACATGACCGTTTTACCCACATTCATACATTTTTAATTCGGAAACAAGTGGCATTTTATATGGCATGTAAACAAGTGGACACAGGATTTACTTTCCACATACAGTACATGTGTAAAGACTTCTGTATGTTTGAATGATATGTTGAAATAATAATGCATCTGGTGCTGGGTTCATGATTGATTGAACATAAACATTAGAAACTGCTCACTAATAAAACAACGGTAAAAGGAATTTGGGTCACCTATAGTCAGCAAAAAGGAAAACCCAGAGGGAAGAACACAGGCTTTCCAACACGCCACAGAACTCACAGCTCTTAATCTATTTTAGGACCTTGAGAATAAATGCAATGCATAATTGCAAAGACCCTTTTTTCCTTGTAAAGTTGAAAATCATTGTCAAAATATATTTAGAAAAATGGTTAATAGATGTTTTGGCCACGAAAAATGACAGGTCGCTGGCACCAGAACCACTTCTGTTTTAAAGGAAGTTTTCATTATCTTAAACTACAGTTTAGTTCAGTGTTGGTTTCTTGAAGTAGACAAATGTGAAGGGCTTTACGTTCAGCACTTACTGACACTCAAATTAAATTCTATGGGATCCTTGGTCTAAAAAGCTTCTCTCAGACAACCACAGGGGTTCACTATTGACTCTAATCCGATATTGTGTCCATTAGAAAAGCAGTTGTTTGATCGAATGTCACAGAGAAGACATGATGGAGAGACTGCCTTTGAAAAGCAAGCAATGGACCTTGTTGTTTTTATGTAACAATGTCGTACAGAACCAGGGGGCCGGGCTCTCACAGTGTCACCCTTCTCCAGCTGCTGCTCCGAACACAGCAAATATAACTGTTTTTGTGCAAAGAGAAAATATTTGATGTACAGCACAGAGGTGTGTCTGTTGGTAAGACTGAATCAATATGTTACAATTCACAGTACAGTGGTTTAATATGATTTATTGTAATTTATGCATTATTAAGACTTTAATTGTGGGTGAATCTTTAAGCATTGTAAATCAGAACAGAAGGAAAAGAACTATGTAATTGATAGAGAAAAAATTGAATAAACTTACACAATAAGTACAGTATTTTCATGTTGTTATTCAAAATGGATACAGTGATGTAGATATTGTTAAACAA
Organism: Paraplagusia blochii; assembly: GCA_016785265.1. Lineage (NCBI taxonomy): Eukaryota > Metazoa > Chordata > Actinopteri > Pleuronectiformes > Cynoglossidae > Paraplagusia > Paraplagusia blochii. Next base: position 312,385 of record JAFBJS010001793.1, read on the forward strand.
AATCTAACAATAATTCAGTCTATTGATACTTCTTTCTCAGTTAGATAGGTATATTTGACTGAGCATTTACAAAGCCTCCACATATTGATGTATTGTGAGTCAAAATTAAATCTTTATACTTCACTGAATAACAAAATTGGGAAATGTTAAAATATAATCTAGAGTTATTCCAACACTAGGTAAAGGAGGATTTGAATAAGCCCTTTACAAAAGTAATTTAGGGTCACACGGCTATTTGGGTCAGTATTTCTTGATTAAGTCTGGACATGCTTTGTGCCAAAAACAATGAGTGTGTGGGTTTCAGTAGAAGACACTGCTGTCATATTGTGCGAGACATTTATCACCCTGCTGCTACAGCTACTACTAGAAGATTACGCTATGAAGCAGTTGTTAGGCCAGTTACACCCTGGAGCTAATGTGGTGACAGTTGGTTACCTCATTGAGTGTGACATAGTTGAGTGACAGCAGCTGAATTAGATGGAGCCATCGCTGTTGTGGTTCAGTCATATTCCTGGCACTGCTGCTGCAAAGATGACAGTTCACGTCATGCAGATTAGGACTGACGTGTGACAGAAGTTGGAATTTGGAATTGTCTTTATTTTATGTTTTTATTTTTATTCCACTTTAAATGGAAACACCCCATCTATCTATCTTATTTATTTATCTATCTTATCTTGTCTATCTTATCTATATATCTCATCTATCTTATCTATCCTATATATCTTATTTATCCTATCTATCTTATCATATTTACCTTATCTATATATCCTATCTATCTTATACCTATCTTACCTATATGTCCTATTTATCTTATCTATCATATCTATCATATTGATCTTTTATTATCTCTGTGTCAAGAAAATGTTATGGAAAAAGAGCAGTCCGGGAAGATTCCGTAGCAGGAAATGATACACAGCTAAGATATTCATGTCCTTCCTTCTTCCACTCCTTATTCTGTCTCTTGTCATCTTAGACAGCATAATTCTAGGCCTCACTGTTTCTCTTTTGGTGGTTTTATGATTATTTTAATGTTTTACATATCTGGTGTTTGCATTCATACCTAAGGTGGCGTGTGGAGAGGCTGTTAGCATCTTTCTTTGGGACAGATCCACCTTTTAAACATCTGGTTCTTTTGTCATCCCAATGCTCTTTGTGCTAATTGTTTAGAAATAGGGGGCTCATTTTTTGGATGTGAAAAAGCCCTGTTAATGCTGATGAATAGGAGTTGTTGGCTTTACTTCTGGAAACATGCGTCATTAAAGTATCCTGCACTAAATCTTGCTACGAATAGTCACGTTGAGTTGAGTTGTAATAGGTTTGGATTGGGAAAAATAAAGACATGAATCACATTTTTTTAAAGACTGTTTTGACCTTTTTGTTAGGGGTTTGTGGAACTAATTATCTTAGTGCTTTGTGTAGAAATATTTCAGTATTTAATGCACTGACTGCCCCGTTTTCTTCACATCACCAAGGTTGAGTCCAAATCAGATGAGCCGGAGCCATTACTGCAGTCCAACAACAATTAGAAACATTAATCACTTAATGGTCTTTATGGTGGCCAATAAAATCAATATGAAGAACGTGACTGCGATCTTCTATTATCGCATTATCTTAGTTAGCCGACATATTTATGACTTGTCTTTCCATAAATCCTGCGTGCTTGATTTATCAAGGAGTTTCATGCAAGCATTTTAAATATTATTTTAACCTTTATGGGGTTCTTCTTTTAGTGCCTTTCTGATTCAGTACCTCGTTGGTTTCTTCTTCAGCAGTGCCTCAGCTCTCTGTAGAGTTCAAAAATGCTGGTTTTCTGTTTGGTTTTTTTTGACATTGTTGGTGGCTCAATAAAATCAGAGTAAAGTCAGTCACTAGGTTTTATTTTTCATGTTAATCAGACCGAATTTTAATTTCTCCATTTTTAGACCATCTGCCCCTGAGCTCAGTGTCTGGTCTGTTTCCTCTGATGCAGACCATCGCAGATGACGTCATCATCATCACTTTTTTTTAAAAAGTCTGACATTTTATGCAAATAATAACAGCTTGACCTGTGTTATAATTACATTATCCAGTGTAGTGACTCAGCCCCGTTGGTCCCTTTGAGACGTTGACTATCTGTTTAAGTGATAAAATCAGTGACATGTTGTATGGCCTTTGCAAAAACATCTGTGACTCATGTACCAACATCACCCACTTCACGGGATTTTAAACAACCTTTGGGTATTGTGCTGTTGTGTAGATGTGAATTTGATTTACATGTATTTTAATTATAATATGGATGTCCAATAACACATGTTTATCCACTTTTTTGAAGTTGGAATTTTTACTCCCTTGTCCTGTTACCAACATTGATTTTTTACACAAAGACATCTGTTTTTCACATCTGCTATAATTTCCTATGTTGTATTACGCCAGTGAATGAGCCAAGAACTTGTTGTTTTAAGGAAAGGTTGTTTCCTTTCCTTGCACCTAACCCTATTTCCCGAAGTGTAGTTTGTACCACTTGGAAATACTCTTTATATTTCTACAACTGCATAAAGTAGTTATTCACAATTTATATAATTTATTTTCCAGCCCACGTTTATAAAATATTGGTAGGAGAATAAAAATGTCAAGGTTTAAAATTAAGAAAAAACTAAAAAAAAAAAATCAATAGTTGAAGTTGTTTTCTTTTTCAAGAACAATTTTCATGTGTGGAATCTGTCTTCTGTCTGAGCATGCAGTTAGTTAGGTCATTCTGAAAACAATATAAATGCCTGGTAATCCAGATTTACATTTTATTTAAAAGAAAAACTTCCTTTGTATGGCAAAAGCAGTCAGGCCAAAATAATTTTAGTTCAGCTTACATGGAAAAACTACACTTCCAACTCCAACACAATATTATTCCAACTTATGTCATTTCTTCAAGTAAATCAATTGTTGTGTTTTTACTCCTAGCCAGGACGAAATAAGTAAAATCCTAGATGGATGGAATGTCTGTAACATGGCTGGAGATTAAGGCTTCCAGGGAACTGGTTCTCACTCTTGTCCATGTTGTTCCAGCAGACTGACCACAGTTAAGTGCACTGCCTCCTTCATCCACTTGGTAAATCACAGCTCTGAACAACACATTGCTGACTACAGCATTGACAGCCGTGACTGGAACAGTCCCTGAGGAGGCTTCGTTTTGTTTTGTTTTGCTGAAATATAAAGGCATTAAGTTCAAGTTTTGCAACAGTGCTCTTCCAAAGTTGCAAAGTGCTTTTTTAGAGTCAGCAGTCACACTTTTGTCTTGGCAGTAATGTGTTTAACAAATGAGCTAGCCAATACCCTTCCTATTATATAAAACATGGAAAAGTACAGAAAGTGCATTTAGTTGAGAAGAAAATTTAGTTTTTTAATCTTAAAAACCAACACGGAATTCTGGAGCCAATTTATTTGAAACCATAAAACATTCTCTTGCCACAATGTGAAACCATAGAATTGGTATAAACTGTACTAAATAAAAGACTTGATAGTAACACCTGTCCCCAGCTATAGTTTCCTTAACACCTAAAGAAATTATAATAAAATTATAAATTATAATAATAAATAATAGTTTACAATTTCAAATTTTGGTTGTTAATGCATGTGTGTCAGCTCAACATGTGCTGTTTTCACTCACAGTACACAGAACATTGTCAGTATTGACACATTTGTAAGTGAATTGAATAAAAAAAAAAGTGGACAAACATTATATATAGGGGGTATGGGAAGAATTCAGACCCCTATACAATTTTCACTCTTTCTTTTATTACAGCCATTTGCTAAAATGTAGACATTTTTGCAAAATTATTAACAAAAAAAGTGACAAATATAAAGGGGTCTGAATACTTTCGGTACCCAGTGTATATGAAAGGGGTTTGACTTTTTAAACATTGTTTGTCCAAATACAAATTTGATGTTTGTTTCTGGGACGTTTTCCAGTTTCTTTCCATCAGCTAAGTTATATAAACATATTTCCAGGTAATTTACTCATCTGGTATCAAGCTCATTTTGCCCTGCCCTCTCTTTCACCTCTGCAGCAGAAGTGCTTTGAAATACAAGTACATTGT
>JAFBJS010001796.1:0-16515 GCA_016785265.1 Paraplagusia blochii
GTTAGGGTTGGGTTAAGGTTAGGGTTAGGGTTAGGGTTGGGTTAAGGTTAGGGTTGGGTTAAGGTTAGGGTTAGGGTTAGGGTTAGGGCCAGGGTTAAGGTTAGGGTTAGGGTTAGGGTTGGGTTAAGGTTAGGGTTAGGGTTAGGGTTAGGGTTAGGGTTGGGTTAAGGTTAGGGTTAGGGTTAGGGTTAGGGTTGGGTTAAGGTTAGGGTTAGGGTTGGGTTTAGGTTAGGGTTAGGGTTGGGTTTAGGTTAGGGTTAGGGTTAGGGTTAGGGTTTAGGTTAGGGTTAGGGTTGGGTTTAGGTTAGGGTTAGGGTTAGGGTTAGGGTTAGGGTTGGGTTAAGATTAGGGTCAGGGTTAGGTTAAGATTGGATTTAGGGTTAGGGTTGGATTTATGATTAGGGTTTTATTCGACAAACATGCAGGAAATTTAAAAAATTGAAATCTTTTTTGAAAAGTTTTTATCTGAATTTTGAAAATGAAAATTAAACTAAAGATTTTACAAACAAGAAAGATTTTTTTACCAGATAGAGGGCTTTAAAAAAATGAATACTGCAGAAAAAAATACTCAAAATAAAGATTTTCATATATTTTCATCCAGATTTATCTACATCTGAAATTTGCAAATATACAAAAACATTTTTAAACAAACCCCCCCCAAATTTCTCTTTTACTTTTTCCAAAATGTTTTTGGAAAAAAAAAAAAAATAAATTAAAAAATATATATTTTCAAACTTTAAAGATTTTATTTTTTCCAAAATTTCCGAAAAAAGGGCTTTTTTTAATGAGAGTTTTGCCGAAAAGTTAAAAGTTTTAAAAAGCATTTTTCACAAATTTTTATCACAATATTCATTATTCTGGTCAAAACTGTTTGTTTTCCCAAAATATTTCCAATTTTTTAACCCCCCAGAACCTTTCTTTCAAGGACCTTTATTTTGTTGAGAAAGAAGCAGAAAATATAACATTTAAAAATGATAATTTTCAAAACCAAAATTTTTATCCCTCTGGCCAAAATGATATTATTGCTACAAAATGTGCATAGTGAACATTTTTTTTTCATTTCTTAAGTTGGTTTCAATCTTGGTTTGATGAATAAAAAATAATCCCTGCAAATGTGAATATTTACATTTTACTTGGCTAATGTTCAACTAACTAACGGCTAACTTCTTATTACTACAGTTCACATTTTTCTCTTAGTAACTCAGTACAACTACATTTTCACACGAAGTGGTTCCTTTTACCTTTTCCGCAAAATGAACGGTGGCGCTGTAGAGCAGAGAAACCCTATCACAGCGGCATAAACTCTTCGTATCCCTACATGATGCAGTGCTTCCATCTAGTGGTCACAAATTAAATTACATTCTTAATAGTTCTGTCTTGTGTCTTTTCCCTCCTTCGTTAACGCGAGGAATTTTTAAACATGTTTCCAGACATGAATGATTGATGAAACCTGATGTCACAACAACAGTCAACCTCGTCAGGGCTTTGGTTTCAGCTGAATTATTTACACGTCTCGTGACGTGATATCCGTGGGTTTCCAACCTCGTTGAACTTCATGTTCACAGGTTATAGAAGCGTTGATTTGGATGGAAAAATAAATAAATAGAAACCAAAGTCATAAGTCAGAAAATAAAATATTCTGCTCAACCAAAAACTAAGATTTTAATTACATTTTTATTTATTAAATAGTAATGTATTTAAACGTTTCCTTCAAATACTACAAAAATACTACAATACTTTTATACCAGGAAAATAAAAAATTACAAAATTAGAAATATATTTTTTTTACAAAATTAAAAAATAAAATTAGAAATGAAAACAAATTATAAAAAATGACAAAATTAGAATTTTTTTTACAAAATCAAAAATAAAATGAAAAATGAAAAAAAAATTCCAGTAAATTTTTCTCTCCCTCTCTCACTCTATATATGTGTCTATGTATAAATGTATTTATGAAGGGATCATTAAAAATATTGTAAATATTGTAGAATTATGTTACAAAATAGGACTAACTGTGAACAACTAACTAAAAACTAAAAATAAAAGTAACAGAAACACAAAAACAAATAGACAAACAAAGTGAGGCTTCGTACAAAAGGCTTCAGTTTATTGAACTCACGCAACATCAGCAAAAACTAACGAGAACCAGCGGTTCAACCAGCAACCATCGGTCAAGCAGCTAATTTTTGCATGATTTTAAACATGATTTTTCTGTGCAAACTGACTTCAAACAAATATGACGGTGTTTGTTACTTTGGTTAAATATCCAGTGATGTTGGTTGTGCCATAGAAGAGTAAAACAACAGGGATTATTAGTGCAGTCCAATCTGTAATCTAATCCAGAGTTTCAGATGGAGATGATCTGATTCTGGAGATTATCACAGTCTCACTCTTCAGTCTTGTGCTTGTGAACTGGTTCACAGTTCAATGTCCACTGTCTTCATCAGGCAGACAAACGGAGAACAGTCATGGGTCCATCAGCAGTAACACTGTCGTCCTCCTTTGGTCACCTCCTCAGAGGAGTGGACGATGTTTGGGACGAAGCCGCTCTTCACTCCCTCCCAACCGTCCTGGATCTGGATGTCTCCGCTGCGCACCAGGTCAAAGATCTCCCTGGTCAGGTCCACAAAGGCCTGGAGGACGTGGAGGAAAAGAAGGGGGAGAAGGAGAAGGAGGAGGAGGAGGAGAAGGAGAAGGAGAAGGAGAAGGGATTCAAAATTAAGTTTGTTAGGATATTAGAGACAGACAGACGGAATGATAGACAGAAAGACAGAGGGACATTCAGACAGACAGATAAATGGGCAGTTAGCAGACAGACAGACTGATTGAAACAGGGACAGATAGATAGATAGTGAGACAGACATGTAAAAAGACAGACAGATCGATAGACCGACAGAGAAGGATAGACAGACAGACAGACAGACAGACAGACAGACAGATAGAGAGACTAAAATAAATAGAAATCAGAAGTCAGAGCATAAAATATTCTGCTCAACCAAAAACTAAGTTTTTAATTTAAAAATTATCTATTAAATAGTAATATATTTAAATGTTTCCTTAAAATGCTACAAAAATACTACAACAATACTTTTATACCAGTAAAATAAAATCTTTTAAAAATTACAAAATTAGAAATATTTTTTACAAAATCAAAAATAAAATTAAAAATGAAAACAAATTAAAAAAATTACAAAATTTGAATTTTTTTACAAAATTAAGAATAAAATAAAAATGAAAACAAATTATAAAAAACTATAAAATTTGAATTTTTTTACAAAATCAAAAATGAAATTAAAAATGAAAAAAAAATAAGATAGAAGAGAGAAGATAAGATAGAGAAAGATAGAGAGACAGACACCTATATATCTATCAGATGGGTAGGTAGATTGACAGATTCATAGAAAGGAAGAGAGAGACAGAGAGACAAATACGTAGATAAATAATAGAAATGTCCATTTTTACACCACCTTATAGACATTTGCGGCCCACAACCCTTATGTTTATCTATTTTTCCTAACTATTGCATGAACTTTCCGTGAGTTGCTCATAAAAATCCAAACCTTCTCCACATTGATGGCGTCCCTCGCCGACGTCTCCACGTACTTCATCCCGTAGGCCCCCGCCAGCTTCTCCGCCTCCTGCTGGGTCACCTGACGCTGAGCCTCCAGGTCGCACTTGTGTCCCACCAACAGGAAGACGATGCTGTGAGGCTGCACGTGGCTGCGGGCCTCCTCCAGCCAGTCATGGACGTTCTGGAAAGATCTGTGGTTTGTGATGTCGAAGAGGAGAAGCCCGCCCACTGAGTTGCGGTAGTAGGCCCTGGTGATGGATCTGGACGAAGGGTGAGGATGATGAGGATTTGGTGAAATCGTTTTTCCCTCCACCCTCCCAGCACCTCCGTCCTTACCTGAACCTCTCCTGTCCAGCCGTGTCCCAGATTTGCAGTTTGATTCGTTTCCCAGGTTCAATCTCCACCAGACGGGAGAAGAAGTCCACTCCCACGGTGGGGTCCGAGACCTGGGTGAAGCATCCCTCGGTGAACCTCCGGATCAGACAGGACTTCCCCACAGTGGAATCTCCGATGACGATCAGACGAAACTGATAGAGCCATATGGTCTCCATGTTGGAGGAGAAGAGTTCTGTGGAGGAACAGGAAGTTAGAGCTTCCTCACATGGACCATTTCTGTATCACATCCGTATTGTAGTGGTTAGGAAGCTGGGCTTGTAAGCAGAAAGTCCTGGGTTTGATTCCCAGAGGAACCAGAAGCTTCATAATGTTAATCCATCTCTGGAAGGAGCTTTGAAAACTTTGGGTTGAGTTATGATGTCGGTCAGAGGTGGAGGATAAAAGTTGAAGATGATGAGGTTCTCTTTATGAGAGACAAGGATGGACAGGATCAGGAATGAGGTGATTAGAGGGACAACACAGACAGGAAGGAGACAAAGCTAGAGAAGACAGATTGAGATGGTTTGGACATGTTCAAAGGAGGGACAGTGGATACATTGGTAGAAGAATGATCCTAGAGATGGAGCTACCAGGTAGGAGACAAAGAGGAGATTGATGGATGCAGACAGGGAGGACATGGAGGTAGATGGAGTCAGAGTAGAAGATGGAGAGGACAGGGGGAGATGGAGAAGGTGGATTTGTGGGTGGAAACCCCTGAAAAAGGGACAAGACCAAATGATAAGAAGAAGAAATCTGTCTTTTGTGGCAACCTTTAAGTTCTCCCTACGCTGTTTTTCTTCTCACCTCATGTTTTATATAATTTATGATATAATTGATTTAATTGTTAATTATTGTTGGTTCCAAAGTGAAGCCGTTAGCATGTCTGCCTCAGAACAAAGCAAGAGCAGAGAGAACAGGGTTCAACTCCCAGAGGAACCACAGTCTTGGTCCTCGTCAGGGTCGTTTGTTAGAAACAAACAAACAAAACTATTTCCCAAACTTGGTGTAATTAAAGTATAACTTAAACAAAAACTAACCTGTCTTGGACTATATATTTTTTTACTCTTCTTTTTCATCGTTTGTTGTATTATTCACAGTTTTACTGCAGCTAATATATGGCATTTTTTAGATTTGGCCTCTGTTTTTATGCCATATATTGTACATTTGTACAAATATTTCTATTCTTTTCCTTCTTTTTCCACATTGTTATGGTTGTTTTCTGTTTCCTAATTTGACTCCATGAGATCATTGTCTTCTGTACCAGCACTGACCACGTGGTTTCCAGTCATTTTAAGAAGAGGATGAAGACAGAGACAGGGAGGGAGGGGCGGCCCCTCCCCTCCTCTCCTCTCACCTCACACACAGTAAACACACTCATCTCCCATGTGGATCCGAACACTGGCTCAGAACTGCAGAACCACACGAACATTTCCATCTGTAAAACTAAAAATCTACCAGAAAACAACCACTAATGTTCATGAGCATCGTCCAGAGGAGGAGACCAGGCCCCGCCCCGTCAGTCTGAGTCCGTTGACTGTCTGTGACTGTAATAATAACTCACTTAACTCAATAACCGTTCAGTTGACTCACCTTAAACCCACCTGTTCAGCACAGAAGCCCCATAATTCGATGTTCTGTCGTGGGAAACGATCCTCCAGTTCAGCAGTGGTTTGGTTGCCTGTGGGCAGAGATGGTCGATGACGTCACAGCCGCTGTACGCAGCGTCATCCACCGCGGTCGTAGTCGAAGGTCCAGTTCGGTGTGAACGGGCGGACGAAGCTTCATTAACGGTCAGGAGGAAAAGGTTTCCGTCATGATGTCACGATGAAGAAGCAGCGGCAGCAGCAGCTTCCTCTCATCAGCACCAGCGTTACCGTAACTGTACACGGAGCGGCGCAACAGCAGCGCTAGAGCTGGCGATGCCTTCATGGACTGTTAGAAATTGTCAATATATCACGCCAGCTAGTTACTAGTTTGATTTTTTAAGTTCTGGGAAAATTAATAATACAACATAACATTATGTGATATTGCACCTGGTCATTGTGATAAACGATATCAAATAGGTTCGACCAATTTAAATTTCCGCCGTTAAAACAGTAAGCTGAATAACCGAGCTATTTTATTAGCTCTCGTTATCAGATAACAACTAGGCTAATTTAGCCTTTATCCTAGTTGTAATTTAACTTCAAGTTAAAGTAGCAAAATACAAGTTTAAAGTACAAATGCATAAGGTAAAGTACACGTTTTGGGAAAAATATTAATACAATATAACTTGACATGAAGCAATAACTAGTTATTGTGACAAAGAATATTAAAACGATATCAAATGAGTTCAAACCAAAATCGCGAATTTGAGATTTTCGCTGTTAAAACAGTAATCAAACTAACAAAACTAGGCTACATTATTATCGCTATTTATCAGGTAACAACCGGCCTTTTTTAAGACTAAGCAAATTAAAGCTTAATTTGTAATTTAACTTTCAGTTTAAGTAACAAAATGTAAAGTACAAGTCATGGGAAAATTAATGATGTAACTAGTTGTTGTTACAAAGAATATTTTAAAAAAATATCAAATAAGTTCGACCAAAAACTCGAATTTTGGATTTTCGCTGTCAAAACAATAAGCAAACTAACAAAACTGGTCTAGGCTAGGCTAATTTAACTTAAAGTTAAAGTGACATATAGTTGTGATTTAAGTTTAAGTCAAATGTAAAGTACACATTTTGGGAAAATTAATCTAATTTGATGTGACACAGTAACTTTCTTTGTGGCATATTTAAACGATATCGAATAAGTTCAGCCAAAATCGCGAATTTTGGATTTTCGTTGCTTAAACAGTTACCAAAATAACTGGGGTATTTTATTAGCTCTCATCATCAGATTGCAAATAGGCTAATTTAGCTTTAAATAGCCCAGCTGCTTTTTATATTGAATTAAAGTAGCAAAATGTAGAGTACAAGTTAGGGGAAAATTAACAATAGAATATAACATGACCTGAGACTAGCTATTGATACAAAGAATATTTAACGATATCAAATAAGTCCGACTAAAACTCGAAAAAAAAAACAGTTAGCAAACTAACAAAGCTACTACAACTTAAATAGCGATTATTACCAGACCACAGTTATTTAATCTAATTTCACTCGTGATGGATGTGAATGATGTTCACATCCACATTTTTAGTTACTATTTTTCTTTCCCGAAAGTTACATAGGTCTTGGCACTCTAAATTACGAGCCGTAAGTAAACGCACCACCGTTGTCACAGTTGTCAGCGAGATTTAAAGTTGTCGGTAGGAGCAGAAGAAGAGAAAAAAACCCTACATATAACTGACAACAGAGACTTAAAATCTCTCCACACCTCAGACCGATGATCCTAACGTTCCATTCTTCAGACCAAACAGAATGTTCTCGATTTTCCTCTTATTTCTTGTAACTTTTCACGACGTCGTTCTACGCTGATTCCTGTTCGTCCACCTTCGTCTTTTCCAAGTTGTTTATTAGTTTGTCTTCTAACTCAGAAGGATTAGTAACATTTTTGACTTCCCTTCTCGGAGCTGCGCAGCCATGCAGCGGGAGCTCCTCTTCAAAGTCCTGGTCATCGGGGACCTGGGGGTCGGGAAGACCTCCATCATCAAGCGCTACGTCCATCAGATCTTCTCCCATCACTACAGAGCCACCATCGGCGTGGACTTCGCCCTGAAGGTCGTGCAGTGGGACAAGGACACGGTGATCAGGCTGCAGATGTGGGACATAGCAGGTGTGTCATTCAATCAGTTTATGTAGAATTTACTAATAAATAAATATTTTTAAAAATGCAAGTTATACAAATACAACTGTATTATATTTTATATTTAATTATTATAATATTTAATCATTTCAAACAGGACATTTTTGCTTTTTTAACAAGTGAGCAGCAGATTTTAATGTCATTTGCAGCAGGTTTTGATCTGTATGTCTTAAAGTTTGTGTTTAAAATGGCTTAATCACATTAAAGGTCATTAAATAAAATCTAATTATTATATTGGTGGAAAAAAGACAACAGGCACAGACCCAGACTATTATTACTGATATTTATTGTTTTATTTACACAAATGTATTCATTATAAACTGAAATTTCAGACTAAATCTTAAGGTAAATGTGAAAGTAGGTGTAAAGTATAGCAAATATTTAATAAAACCTTTTTATTTATTTACTTATTTGGTGAAACTGATCAGATGCATCAGGTAGAATTAAAAGAATATAGAAAATAAAAATAAAAGTTGAGAGTTCAGATCATAATCTGGATGAGGATTATTCATCTGTGGTTTCTGTTAAGCTCTTGTTCAAACAGATTGGTGTTTTACAGGTTCAGGCTGAAACTGAGACGAGTCATTTTAATGTTTTAAGTGACACTTGAAGGCAACTCAGCTCAGATGTTCTGTCGCTGCTCGTCCCAGGAAACAATGAATATTTTGTTGTGTCGCTCCCTCCAGGTCGTTTGTGTTCTCCTGAGGAATGTAGGTCTTGTGCCTGGCTGTGAGTCACGTGATCATAATTTCACTCACATGACGTGAACTACTGTCCGACACACACATCAACACACACACACAGCTATGTGGAGTATGCAGTGAGGTTATTCCATTTCATGGAAATTGACCTCGAAGGTGTCTCTGTGTGTGTGTGTGTGTGTGTGTGTGGACCTTGAAGGACAAGAACGTTATGGGAACATGACCAGGGTCTACTACAGGGAGGCGGTTGGAGCTCTGGTGGTGTTTGACGTGACCAGGGCGTCCACCTTCGAGGCCGTGCAGAAGTGGAAGGACGATCTGGACTCAAAGGTCAGTATTCAAAATCATGTATGGCAGTGGTCTTCAACCTCCGGGCTGCGGACCCAGCACTGGTCCATAGGTCAATTGTTGCTTGTCTCCCCAACAGGACAGTGTTCACTGTCACTCGTAGGCTGATTTTACCCACAGTCTTTACCCCAACCTGCCACACTGTACATGTGTTAACATAAATACACAGGAGAAAAACAGTCATCAACAGGGGGCAGCACAGTCTGATTACAGAATAAGACAAATTGTCAGGAATTTAAAATGATGGTACGAGTCCTCTTTGCAGACTTTTTTTGCGCAGAGGATCTCAGTCTGCCAGAGAAAAAACCCTGAGGAAAATGTTGGAACAACCTCTTTTTTTTAATAAAATAAAAAATAATTCTATTGGCTTAGTGTTTTAAGAAGAAGGAGAAATTAAAAAAGTAGAAAAATTGGAAACAAAAACTTGAGTGTGAATCCTCTTCTTCTTCTGCCTGAAGGTGACTCTGAACCACGGCCGCTCAGTTCCAGCTGTTCTCTTGGCCAACAAGGCGGATCAGCTGGGATCCCAGCAGCCCAAACTGGACCACTTCTGTAAGGAGAACAACTTCGTGGGATGGTTTGAGACGTCAGCCAAGGTAAAAGTCACCTCAGAAAACTAGACGGATGTGAAATTCTGTTTTTTCAGTTTTCCTGTCGCCATGGATACAGAGGATTCTTTGACTTTCTCTCCCTGGTGCTGAGTCCAAACTATTTCATCACTAACTTTAAAATGTTTAGCCATTTTTTGGCATTTAAAAAATGACCCTGATCTCCAATATCTAGAGTTATTTTTCTGAAAATCTGATTTTTTTCCCGTTGATCAAAGTTTTTCGTTGCCTCTTTCTCTCCTCTTGGTCGAACCTTTGGTTCAGCGGTTGTTTCTTGCCCTGAGCTCTGCCAGTGTCTTCAGTCCAGTGTGAATTACTCCCTGTTCTTTCCTGACTTTTTGAGCCCTGGTGTGAGTTGGACCCAAGAGTGAAAATAGGTCAAACAGAGCGACTCACAAAGAACTGCTGAGAGTTTTAAGAACAAAGTGTCACATCCTGACCTCCTCCTTCTCCTCCTCCTTCTCCTCCTCCTTCTCCGAGCTCCTACATAACCAGGGTTTGACCCTTGGAACTCAAAAATCCACCATGTAATTCCTCTTTTCGCAGCTCATTAAACTCTAGTTAGTTCAACTTTTAGACATTTTTTGTGTTTTCCCCTCCAGGAGAACACCAACATTGAGGAGGCGGTACGCTGCCTGGTGGAACACATCCTGAACAACGAGGAGAACACGGTGATGGAGCGAGAACCTGGTTCCATCACTCTGTCAGGATACACTAGCGCCACCAAGGACCATCTGAACTGCTCCTCCTGTATCAAACTAAACTAAATCCTGGGTTTTGGTGCGTTTAATGGGGCCCTGCTTTAATTCAACATCCTGGTGAATTTGCCTGAATTCTCTAAAAATAATGTAATTTATCTCAAACTTTGTAAAAGTGTTTATTGTTTTAGAAATTCATTCCTTCATTTATTCATCTTTTCCTGTGCACCTGCGCCCCTTAAACCTGTGATAGTTACTGGTCCAAACAATAATACAAAAATATAATAAATGAATAATAGAAAACTATATTCAAAACCAACTTAAAGTTGTATGTTGTCAAACTACAGCAAAACAGCCAAAAAAAAGTCAAAACGTTGCCTTCAAACTATAAAAATGCCGCCCCCTGGTGGCTTATTTATTTCGTATCCTATATCAACCGCAGGCTTCGTACATGATTATGTCAATAACATATTAATTATGATTGAGGCGGTTTTTTTTTCTTACTCCCCTCCGTGAACACTCGTCTTTTCTCCCCTCGTGATCAGGATTACTTGGTTTGGTCCTAATCTTCCAGACCGGATTGAACCGGATCCTTCCATCAATCCCAGATCTGCTGGATGGAGAAGGAAATCTGCTCCACCAGGGAGGAAGGGAAACAAAAAGCAGCTCAATGTGCGGAGGTGATAATGGAGGAGAAGTAAATGAGCAGATAGTTCCATTAAAGCAGCCTCGTAATTAGGGATAAATGCTGGAGGTCGTTATCAGACTGAGAAAAGTCTTTCATTAGAAGAAGAAACCACTTAAACCACAAACCAGCGTTTCTTCTACTGGACACATTCACCACAATTGCTTATCCAAAACTCTTTAAAGCAGGGCTGGGAAACCTCTGGGCCGTGGGCCACTTTTGGAACACTAGTTCCTCACATAGGGTCCGTAACTTTGTGTCAATTATATATTTTGCACTTCATTTTCTTTATTTTATTATTTAATTTGAATTCTCACTTACACATTTCTTCAAAATAAAAAGAAAATTGAAAAAAAAAACTACTGAAGAATAATATAGTGTTTATATTTAACTAAAATGTGCAGTCATGGTGTAGCGCCCCTCCCCAATTTAAAAGATTAAAAGATTACTGTGTAAGAATAATATGCAGTTTAATTTAAAGATTTAAAAAAATAAAAACAAAACAGCTGAATTTCTAATGATTCTGATCAACGGGGTCTTAAATTTAATATAATTTATTTAAAAATACAAATGTATCATTGTGTATTTAATTCAATGTACAAAAAAAATATATACATTAATATTATTTAAGCAGTTTACTTTAAACTTTAGCCATAATATAAAAGTGCTCATAAGGATTTGGTCTCTGAAATATTGAATACTGAAGAAAAAACTTTAATGCACAGAAAAGAATTGTCATGAGTATTTGTTGGATCACAATAAAGTTCCCTTTCATTCACAGTTCTGTTAGGGAACGACCCAAACAGTCCTGTTAGTTTATTTAAATAACTTTTTCACTGTTGTAATGAATGGTATTGAAATAAATAAACAGAAAGAGAAATATAAGATGTTGTTTTTGGCGTCCTACCTCCTCAGTCTCTGTCATTTCTCTTCTATTTTACAGAATATTAATCCAGAAACTTGAAAATCTGCCACAGAGACCAAACCTTTACGACTATGATTTCCCTCAGTGGAGTTTCTGAACAACTGTGGAAAAACAAAGCTTTAAATCACAGCTGTGGAGTTTCCTGCAGAAATGGATTTTTGGTTTTTGGAGTTTTTACAGCAGTTTCTCATGAGATGTCGCCGTCTGTAAAATCCTATTAATAAACCAAGAACTAGATCCTGATCCTCACTGAAATATACAACATGTCCATGACATTTCTCTCTCTGCACAGAGAAAATAAGATTATCTTTATTGCCTTCACCTTAAAGTAGCTGTCGCTAAACTTTATACAGCGCCACCTTTTGTAAAAAGAAGTATTACACCAGTTTAGCCCTCACATTCATAGTGTTTCTTTTAAATACCACAGCAAATACAATTCTAATAAAGAAAGGAAAAGAAAATTGACAATTTGCTGTTTTTGCCCTAATGTGGAAAAAATTTAAATAAACAAAATGTTAATATTTTAATGATTTCCCCTGCTGTGGCCCCGCCCCTGGTTACTCCACTCTGGGGAGAAAAACACCGCTAAACAGCATGTTAGGGAAACACAAAATACTATTGAGGAAAATTATAAAATAAACATAGAAAAGAAAAAAATTTCACCGAGTAGCCACTAGGGAGCGCTCTGGGTTTTTAATTCAAATGTCCCAATAACACAGCCATAACAGTGAGGTTTGGTTTGATGCAGTCAGTCGGATGTGCACGTTTATGAAATGTAAAATATTCAAGACGTGGAGGTGAGAATTGTGCCTGTGGGTAATGGCGCCCCCTTGGGTGGGCACAGGGTGGCCGCAGTCAATCATGAAAAACTGCTGGCCAACCTGGAGGGTCTGACTCTTTTGTCCTCTGACGTCAGACTGAGCTACTGACGACAGAAGGAAGACACTGTGGGTTCAAAACCACTGACATTGAACCAAGGAAACAGGACAGAAGAACAATTGACTGGACAAAGACTGGGAGACATAGGAGACAAGAATGTATGACTGTATGTATGTATGTATGTATTTATGTATGTACAGTATATTAAAGATTAAATATATATATATATTTACATATAGACACATGCATACATATAAACATATATGTGTATTTATAAATATATGAACATATGTACATATATTTACATATATAAATGCACATATATTTATGACGTTGGGAAGATACATACACATATAAATGTATTTATATATGTAAATATATGTACCTATGTTCATATATACATATATGTATATGTAACCTTCCCATCATATCTATTTATGAGCATATATATATAAATATATATATATACACACATATATACTGTACCTATAGATATATATGTGTACAAAACACTATGTACTATGCACTATGTATGTACAACATATATATATATATATATATATACTGTATATACATACATATATAAATATATATGTGTCTATATAGATATATTCATAATCTTATCCATTCTATCTATCATATATAATATATTATATATTTATATTATATATCTTATTATATATTTTATACTAATATATTTCAAAATATATTTCCCAAGATATTCATATGTTTGTTAAATATATATAGTATAAATATACTAGGAGATCCGTTGACTTGAGTGGAGAAACCTTCTGCCCATCCCATCTGACTCCTCATCCCTCCCCATGTAGGAGGAGGTGATGAACCTTCCATCCTCAGCTGCTCCCTCCCAGGGGCGACCTTCTGCTTTAAGATGCCCTCCCTCCCCAGCCCTGAGAAAGTGGCCCAATCGCCCTCCTTCCCCAGTCACCTGATTCATGTACTGCCATTTTACACACTCTCACACACAAGTTTGACTCATATAAAAAAATGGGACACGGCCTATCGACAACCTGAGCAAACACACACACACACACACTCACACACACTCTCACACACACACACACACTCACACACATACACACACTCGCAGGGGCTTTTGTAGGGAGATGAGAAGGACTGGGTAGAACGGAGTCACAGAGGCAGCGGCGGCGGCAGTGCTGGGGTTTGCGGTCGGATCTTTGCGCACATTTGGAGGAGAAACCCGGTGAAAGGAGGAAGAGGAACCGACGGCGGTGTTTTATATCGTCCTGACGAACCGAGTCCGGACTCACAGCGGAGGATTGGATGATAATCAGCGGCGGAGCTGGCGATCATTTGGGGATACAATCCTCGGTTATCCCGCCGCCTCTCCTCGCCCTTGGCACCGGCTATTTTCAGGGACGCATCAACCGTCTTCACCTTCAATATCGATACCAACACGATGTTCTGGTGGTGAACCATCAATGACACTTGGCTTTTTTTAACACTGAGCGCCACCTGATGTTCCGGGTTTCGGGTCCAAAGCGGTTCATCGGTTGGACGTGAACGGTGTCATGGTGAATTTGGCCGACGCATGAATTCTCACACCGGATCCTCGTCGGTGAAAGCTGCTGCTGCTGCCCTCCTCCACCTCCTCCTGCACCTCCTCTTCAGACGACCGAGCCTCGCAGAGGGCACTACCCTCCTCCTCTACCACCTCCTCCACCTCTCCCTGCCGCTAAAGACATTTTGATCGTCCTCCCCCACCCGGACTCGACCATCACTCCGCCTGCCTCCTCCTCCTATTCTACTACTATCACCTCCTCCTCCTCCTCATCCACCACCACCACCACCACCACCTCCGGAACATGTCGGGACAGTCTTTCACGGACCGGATCGCCGCCGCGCAGCACAGCATGACCGGCTCAGCCATCAGCAAAGCCGTGTGCAAGGCCACGACGCACGAAGTCAGCGGACCCAAGAAGAAGCACCTTGACTGTAGGTTCAAAAACATGCCATCACACACACACACACACACACACACACACACACACTGCTGCAGCTCACTCATGCATGCACACACAGCTCACATCTGTCCTGACAAAGAGACTGCTCTGAACCACCACCAGAACATCACCTTCCCCCGGATGAAGGTGCAGTTGAACGCAGCAGATGCCTTTGTTTGTACAGTGTGATCAACTCCACAGTGACATTGGGATGGAGGCAGCTGCCTCCACTCACACACCGGGGGTGGAGATGTGTCATCCAGGGGAAATAGGCCACTCTGGCGTCAGGCTAATCATATTGCAACCAGCAGCTTTACAGTGTTGGCCTATCCATTATTAACATCACTATCAGCATCAGCAGCAGTGGTGGTGGTGGAGGTGGTGTTGTGGTGATGGAGGTGGTGGAGGTAGTGGTGGTGGCAGCAGGACCATTATCCTCAGGAGACACTTCATACAGACTGTTTGTCCAGCATCAGTCCAACCTTCTGTGGTCATTTCTCAGGATGTCACAGCAGAGCTCACTGTCAGGGTCCGTGCTGCATTATTATCATTTATGAATGTTCCTGCAGAGAGTGTGTGTGTGTGAGTGTGTGTGTGTGTGTGTGTGTGAGTGTGTGTGAGTGTGTGTGTGAATGTGTGAGTGTGTGTGTGCAGCCATGCTGATGGATTTTTGCATTTTGGATGCGTTTCCTTATCTCCACTCTATGCTAATTACCTGCAGCAGTTACAGCAAACACAGTCGGGGGGGCAGTGAGGGGGACGGGGGGTGAGTTTGTCTCTCATTGCTTGTAGATTTTTAACCAGTGATTATTAGGTGAGACTGGCTTTTCTGCCTCTCTATAATTACTTGACATGGTCAATAGGGGGCTCAGGGAATCAATGAGACTGCCAGTCAGACCGCCGCTCAGATGGACTGACCATCACCGTGACAGAAACACGGGCAGACAGACAGGCAGATAGACGGACAGACAGATGGGATGGGAGGGGGAGAGACGGCTAATCAAGAGGAAATGTGAATAAATCAGTCAACAAGGCTCAGAGCCAGGCTGCCGGAGAGTCAGTCATCACGGTCCTACGTCCAGGCCAGACCGCCAGCAAGTTTGCCAGTGGATTAGTCACTTATTTGTCCACAGCGGGGGGGACACTCACAGGACGTGTCCTGGGTTGCTGCAAGGCAACGCATGCAAATGACTGAAAATCAACAAGAGCAAGAAATCGGCGTCGAACCTTTAACCTGGTTAATTACAGTTTCTGTGATTCACACATCTGGACGTTGGACGCTGTTATAGCAACGACAGATGATGTCAGAGACGAGCAACCAGAACCAACCAACCAGAACACAATGTGGTTGAAGGACCAGACTTGTAGGCACAGGTTCTAATCCCAACCTGAGCAGGACTGAGGTCCGTTGAGCAATCACCAGAAACTGCACTGCTGCCTCGGAGGAACGGTTGACAGCGCTGTAGTATAGTAGTAGTACTGTAGTAGTATTGCACAGAGCGTCAGTGAGTACTGAGAGTGTCTCACAGGAGACTTTTCAGAATCACAAAGTATCAACCTCCAAACACTGTCAACTGAACTTGATGAATATTTATGTCGCGTCAACACAAACCAACGTCTCAGGAATTCACATCCCAAACACAAAGAGAAGGGAATTCACGACTCCAACTGAGAACCAGGTCATGATGTTCTTGACGTGTTAGATACCAAGACTTGATGTCTCCTTATCACGACGGCTTTACTTATTCCATCAAAACCTAATCTTTCGTACCTCGGGTTTGTCGGACTCTTTTCTGCAACAAACGATGGACGGTTCGATCCTGGAAATCTCCAGAAAGGATCTGAAATTGGACAAAATCTCAGGATCAGATGTTATGTTGTGAGATCCGATACCTTTAACCCAAACGCTCAACCTATCCTGACAATACAAGAGGAGAAAGGAAGGGAGGAG